>CM075875.1:1151098-1441098 GCA_038021265.1 Cyprinella venusta | reverse complement strand
TATATAACACACATGCATCTATATTTAAGAAAAAATATTATTTATATATAAAATATTTATATTTTTATATAATATAAATTATATATAAATCCATATACAGAATGTACATGAAAATATTTCTTAAATATATACATGCATGTGTGTGTATTTATATATATATATATATATATATAGTAATTATACACAGTGCACCCACATATATTATGTAAACACAAACTTTTATTTTGGATGCGATTACTCGCGATTAATCATATTGACAACCCTAATATATATGATTTAAAAGTTTGAAGTCAGTAAGATTTAAAAAATACATAATTTTGACATTAAATTGATCAAAAGTGACAACAAAAAAGTGTTACAAAAGATTATATTTTTAATAGATGCTGCTCTCCTGAAAAAATCAAATCATGGCTTTCAAAATGGATAATTATAAGAATCAAATCATAATATTAGAGTGATTTACACAGGAATAAATTACACTTATAATTTATATACACTTATATATTCACATGGAAAACATGATTTGCACTGTATATGATCTAATAACTGCAGCCTTGGTGAGCATCATCAGAAAACATCAGAAATCTTCCTGAACCCAAACTTTTAAAGGTTTCTCTTGTTAAAATATGCGAATGCTTTTAAGGTGATACTTGTAATATCAAGTTAATATTTGCATGTTGACTCATAATGATCTGATTTGATCTCAGTATCTTTAAGATGTTTCCTGCAGACAAGAAAAGAGTGGAAGCTGCTCTGACAGCGGCAAACCTCCCCAAGGGAAAGGTGTGTGTGTGTGTGTGTGTGTGTGTGTGAGAGAGAGAGAGAATTTAAATTCACAAAGCTTTTATTTACAAAAAATCATCGTTACAATTATATAACCAAAAATAAAACTAAAAACAACAAAAACAAATCAATAAAGTGTGAAAATTAATTCTTCTTCAAAAACAGCCCATAGAGCATCATTACAGCTCCAAATATTTTCAAAGGAAAACAAATCACCAATACATTTATAATAATAAAAATCAATTAAGATTCAAGATTGTACCAAGTTAAAAAATACAACAATGTTTTGTACTACATCCTGTTCAATTTTTTTTCTCCCGCTCAAATAGATGGCCATTTTTGCTTGTCCCACCACAAAATTAAGCAGTTGACACACAAACTTTTTCTTTAAGACATATTTACATCCTAAAATGAAAATCTCTTGTGAGAATACTTCATTGCATTTTTTTAAATAAATCCTTTATAACAGGAAAACAGTGGTTTGAGTCTATAACAGTTTAAAAAGGCATGAAAAATTGTTTCTCTATCATCACAAAAAGGACACTTTTCAGGATTTAAAACAGAAGTAAAAGCGTTGACAGCAATCACACCATGAACAATTCGCCATTGTAGATCTCCTGTCTTTTTGGTCAATGGTGGTTTATAAAAAAATCTCCATTCTGGTTTTTTTTCTTCATTCAATTAAAAAAAAACACGCCAGTGGAGAGTGAGTGAGAGAGAGAGAGAGAGAGAGAGAGAGAGAGAGTGAACATACAATAAACACACACTCACTCAAAGCCTAAGACCTACACACATGTATATAATGTTCAATATTTCTCTTTTATATATATATATATATATATATATATATATATATATATATATATATATATATAGGGCTGTGCAAAAGTTAATTGCGATTAATCGAATCCAAAATAAAAGTCTGTGTTTACATAATATATTTGTGTGTGCTGTATATAATTATTTTGTATATATAAATACACACACATGCATGTATATATTTAAGAAAATGTGTTATTCATATATGAAATATTTATATTTATATAATATAGATATGTATTTATATGTATATACAGAATTTAAGTGCAAATAATTCTTAAATATATACATGCATGCATAGGTATTTATATATACAAAATAATTATATACAGCACACACAAATATATTATGTAAACACAGACTTTTATTTTGGATGCGATTAATCGCAATTAACTTTTGCACAGCCCTAATATATATATATATATATTTATATATAATTTTCTAAATCCATTTTATTTTATTTATTAATCTGTTTGTTTTATTATTATTGTTTTATGATATCAGTTGTAATATTTCGTGTACTAAATGTTCCAAATCATTTTCTATGTTGTTTTGACGCTTTGGCAATTCAAAATGTATTTTTTGTCATGCCAATAAAGCTTTCTGAATTGAATTGAGAGTGAGAGAGAGAGAGAGAGAGAGAGAGAGAGAGAGAAAGTAATTTTGATGTAATGAAAAAATACATACATTGTAATAAACCTGACATTAAAGTATGATTTAGTTTACCATATTAATTAAGCACTCAAGCACTTAATTAATTACCACTTAATTAAGCACTCATAAGTTTAAATAAATGCATTTAACATAAATTTAAACTATAAAACAGTTTCATTTAGCAAATTAAAACTGTTATTTTTATTTATTTATTTTTTATTTATTTACTATTATTTAATATTATTTTACATAATAATTATCTTTTTAAAATTATGCTTTTTCATAAGAGGGCAAGAGTGTGTGTGTTTATGCAGTGTTCAAGCGTCAGATGTGTTGTGTGGTCAGTTTGACAGCATTAAGTCGGAGGTGTTCACCGAGGCGGCGTTCAAGGCCTTCCTGATGAATCTCTGTCCCAGGCCTGAAATCAATGAGATCTTCACGTCCTTGTGAGTGAAACTCTTCCACTGATAACATGACCTCCACTTCCTCATGACTCATCAGTGTTTGATCCCTATAGCACCAAAGGAAAGGGCTTCATGACGAAAGAGATGATGACCAAGTTCTTGAACGAGAAACAACGAGATTGCCGCCTCAACGAAGAGCTGTTTCCTCTCATCAGAATCGAGCAGGTCAAGAACCTCATCGAGAAATACGAGCCGAGCTCGTCCAACGCCAGCCGCGGTGAGCTCCTCCAAGCAAATCAACTGCAGATTAATGATTATAACTCATTAATGACCGATCAAAGTGTGGTTTTCGTTACAAAAATTCAAACAACAAAAGTCGTTTTAACGCTTTAGTTGCCCCTTAGTGCCAATCGGGCATCGTTTAAATGCCACGGCCTACCTGAGCATTGTTTCTGACCATGTCCATCCCTTTATGGCCACCATGTCAAAAGCGCAAAAAGCGCTGTAAAAATAAATGTGACTTTACATGACTTGAAATTAAAAATATAAACATTTAAAATATGACCAAAATTATAATAGGATCCCGATGATACTAACATGACACTGGTAAGTTCTAATCCCATGATATCCACAAGTGTCCCCTTTAGATCATGTCAGTGAATGACACAAGAGGATTGTAGATGTTGGTTGAACGTTGACACACAGATTTCTCCTCTGCAGGTCAGATTTCTCCCGAAGGTTTGATGTTTTATCTGATGGGATCTGAAACATCCGTGGTGAAGCAGGACAAACTGGCCCAGAGTCACGACATGACTCAACCTCTGCCACATTACTACGTCAAGTCCTCCCACAACACCTATCTCACAGGTAACGCCGCTCTCAAACTAAAAACTTTTACTTCATGCTGTACAGCCATCACAGACGAAACCATAATTGATTTAAATGATAACGGATGATGTTATTTTATATTTCTCAGAATTGCGAGATGTAAAGTCGGAACTGCGCAATTCTGACGTTTTTTCTTGCAATTGCGAGTTTATACTGTCTCTCGCAAATCTGACTTTATGACACGTAATTGCGACTTTATATCATGCAATTACGACTATATCTCCCAATCACGTCTGAATTGGGAGTTATAAACTCACAATTGCAAGGAAAAAAGTCAGAATTGCAAGATATAAACATGTAATTCTGAGAAAAAATAAAATTTTCTGGCAATTGTGACTTTTATATCATGCAATTCTGACTTTATAACTCACAATTGTGACTTTTATTTCATGCAATTCTGACTTTATAACTCAAAATTGTGACTTTTATATCATGCAATTCTTTCTGACTTTATAACTCACAATTGTGACTTATGCAATTCTGACTTTATAACTCACAATTGTGACTTTTATTTCATGCAATTCTGACTTTATAACTCACAATTGTGACTTTTATATCATGCAATTCTGACTTTATAAGTCACAATTGTGACTTTATATCATGCATTTCTGACTTTATAACACAATTGTGACTTTTATATCATGCAATTCTGACTTTATAACTCCAAATTGTGACTTTTATATCATGCAATTCTGACTTTATAACTCGCAATTGTGACTTATATCATGCAATTCTTTCTGACTTTATAACTCGCAATTCTGACTTTATAACTCACAATTTTGACTTTTATGTCATGCAGTTATGACTGTATAACTCGCAATTGCGCCTTTTATATCATGCAATTCTGACTTTATAACTCACAATTGTGACTTTTATCACACAATTCTGAGCAATGCAATTCTGTAAACTCGCAATTGTGAGGAAAAAAAGTCAAAATTGTAAGATAAAAAGTCGCATTTACCTTTTTTATTTTTTATTCTGTGGTGGAAACAAGCTTCCATAGAATACAGTGCAATCAGACTTTAGCCATGAAAAGGAGTACAAATCTCAGGGCATGTCTAAACACACCTCCAGGGCCCAGAGGGTTAGGGTGGTAAACACTCCTAGAGTTTGTGATATAGAAAGAGATAACCTGGTGCGGATGTTCCCTCAGCCGGGCAGCTGACGGGCGTCTCGTCCCCGGAGATGTATCGCCAGTGTCTCCTCGCCGGCTGCCGCTGTCTGGAGCTCGACTGCTGGAAGGGCAAACCACCCGATGAAGAGCCAATCATCACACACGGCTTCACCATGACAACCGAGATCCTGTTCAAGGTCGGTTCCTCCAATCAGAGCGCTCGCTGTCACTATGGGATGCAGTGGAGACTCATTATAATGAGGAGCCGGTCTTTCGATAACTTTACACCAGATCATTAATCGCTTCGATTTACTTACTTACTGTTTTTCTTCATGCCAGGACGTGATTGAAGCGATCGCTGAGAGTGCCTTCAAAACATCCAAGTACCCCGTTGTGCTTTCCTTTGAGAACCACGTTGATTCGTGAGACACGTCCTTGATATTTCATTCATATCTCGTACCGTGAGTTTGAGTTATGAGCTATAAACGGGCTCATATGTGTGTTTCAGAGTGAAGCAGCAGGAGAAGATGGCAAACTACTGCAGGACTATCTTTGGAGACGCTCTGCTCGTCGATTTACTGGACAAATATCCTGTGAGTTCAAATGTGGAGACAGTTTTGTTGGGTTCAAACACTTCTGACATATTGCTAGCATGTCTCTTGCATGATTTAACTCATTGCTAAAATGATTTAGCATGTTGCACGCATGGATTATGTTGCTAGCATAATTTAATTTTGAATTTAAGATTTCTGTTTCTAGCATATTTCGTTAGCTTTTATGTGCCTAAATTGATTGAGAGACTATGCAGGCTACGTTGAATATTTGCAAAAAAAAATATATATATATATTAAAATATGTCATTTAGTGAAGAAACTTTTATTAAACCGATATAAAAATTATATTAAAGTAAGTAAAATAAAATAGAATGGTGACCAGTTAGATGAACTAGTAAGACTTTACACTAAGGTTTTATTTGCTTGCATTAGTAAATTACATTAGTTAACATGAACCAACAATGAAAAAGTGTTTATTAATTTTAGTTAATGTTAATTTACTTCTATATCTGTTATTATTTAATAGACCTGAGCTGACATGAATTAACAAGGAACAGCTTTCATTTTAATTTACGAACTTTAACACCAAAGATGAATAAATATTGTAACAAATGCATTGCATTGTTTTAAATGCATTAAAGTGGGTTTAAAGTTGGGTAAATGCAATGCATTTGTTACAATATTTATTCATCTTAAAGTTTGTAAATTAAAATTAAATATTGTAACAAATGCATTGCATACGAACTTTACCAACAAAGATGAATAAATATTGTAACAAATGCATTGCATTGTTTTAAATGCATTAACGTGGGTTTAATGCATTTAAAGTTGGGTAAATGCAATGCATTTGTTACAATATTCATGTTTGTTGTTAAAGTTCGTAAATTAAAATTAAAGCTTCTAACAAATGCATTGCATGCAAACTTTACCAACAAAGATGAATAAATATTGTAACAAATGCATTGCATTGTTTTAAATGCATTAAAGTGGGTTTAATGCATTTAAAGTTGGGTAAATGCAATGCATTTGTTACAATATTTATTCATCTTAAAGTTTGTGAATTAAAATTAAATATTGTAACAAATGCATTGCATTGTTTTAAATGCATTAAAGTGGGTTTAATGCATTTAAAGTTGGGTAAATGCAATGCATTTGTTACAATATTTATTCATCTTAAAGTTTGTAAATTAAAATTAAATATTGTAGCAAATGCATTGCATTGTTTTAAATAACATTAAAGTGGGGCAAATGCAATGCATTTGTTACAATATTTAATTTTAATTTACAAACTTTAACAACAAAGATGCAAATGCATTGCATTGTTGTAAAGTGGGTTACACTTAATGTGACAGTGCCCTTGTTACATATGTTACATGTATAGTAGTAAGAGTAAATTATGCATAATTACATGCAACTAACCCTCAACCAAACCCTAACCCTACAGTAAGTACATGTATTTGCTTAATATTACTCTGTACTTAAATATATAATTACAGTGTGACAATGACACCCTAAAATAAAGTGTAAGTAAAGTGTAACAAAAATTTAATTGAGTAATAATAATTAACTGTGTACTTACTATAGAGTTAGTTGCATGCAATTAGATTACTATAGTAACTACATGTCACGTGTAACACACGGTAAAATAAAGTGTAACAGTAAATTGTTACCAATAAACCTACACTCACCGGCCACTTTATTAGGTACCCCATGCTAGTAACGGGTTGGACCCCCTTTTGCCTTCAGAACTGCCTCAATTCTTCGTGGCATAGATTCAACAAGGTGCTGGAAGCATTCCTCAGGGAGTTTGGTCCATATTGACATGATGGCATCACACAGTTGCCGCAGATTTGTCGGCTGCACATCCATGATGCGAATCTCCCGTTCCACCACATCCCAAAGATGCTCTATTGGATTGAGATCTGGTGACTGTGGAGGCCATTTGAGTACAGCGAACTCATTGTCATGTTCAAGAAACCAGTCTGAGATGATTCCAGCTTTATGACATGGCGCATTATCCTGCTGAAAGTAGCCATCAGAAGTTGGGTACATTGTGGTCATAAAGGGATGGACATGGTCAGCAACAATACTCAGGTAGGCTGTGGCGTTGCAACGATGCTCAATTGGTACCAAGGGGCCCAAAGAGTGCCAAGAAAATATTCCCCACACCATGACACCACCACCACCAGCCTGAACCGTTGATACAAGGCAGGATGGATCCATGCTTTCATGTTGTAGACGCCAAATTCTGACCCTACCATCCGAATGTCGCAGCAGAAATCGAGACTCATCAGACCAGGCAACGTTTTTCCAATCTTCTATTGTCCAATTTCGATGAGCTTGTGCAAATTGTAGCCTCAGTTTCCTGTTCTTAGCTGAAAGGAGTGGCACCCGGTGTGGTCTTCTGCTGCTGTAGCCCATCTGCCTCAAAGTTCGACGTACTGTGCGTTCAGAGATGCTCTTCTGCCCACCTTGGTTGTAACGGGTGGTTATTTGAGTCACTGTTGCCCTTCTATCAGCTCGAACCAGTCTGGCCATTCTCCTCTGACCTCTGGCATCAACAAGGCATTTCCGCCCACAGAACTGCCGCTCACTGGATGTTTTTTCTTTTTCGGACCATTCTCTGTAAACCCTAGAGATGGTTGTGCGTGAAAATCCCAGTAGATTAGCAGTTTCTGAAATACTCAGACCAGCCCTTCTGGCACCAACAATCACGGCACGTTCAAAGTCACTCAAATCACCTTTCTTCCCCATACTGATGCTCGGTTTGAACTGCAGGAGATTGTCTTGACCATGTCTACATGCCTTAATGCACTGAGTTGCCGCCATGTGATTGGCTGCTTAGAAATTAAGTGTTAACGAGCAGTTGGACAGGTGTACCTAATAAAGTGGCCGGTGAGTGTATATTACAAGCTGATAGTAGTATATATCTCATGTAATGTAATATTTTTGTTTTTCAGCTCAAGCCGGGTCACCCGATCCCGAGTCCGTCTGAGCTGATGGGTAAAATACTGATCAAGAATAAGAAGAGCAGCGCTCCTCCGAGCAAACCAGAACAGGCAAAGAAACCGCCTGCTCAAGAACAAGCTAATGACGCTGCAGATGCTGAGTCTAACCAACCCACTGATCCAAACCAACCCACGGATCCGAACCAACCCACTGATCCAACCCAACCGGCTCCGGCCAACCCAGAAGGCACCGACGCTCCTCACGCGACCGGTGAGTTCAGTCCTGAAACGGCGGACTGTTTAAGTTGAAGTCGAAAGGCAAGTTTTGCTGGTCTTTTCTTCCCTATTTTCCCGTTAATCCGAAGTAAACGCTTCTGGAACAAGAACAAATGTAGGGCGGGGCTTGATGGATGATTGGATGGTTGTGGTTTGCTATTGGCTGAGCTCATGTGAGTGACAGGTTGCCCCGCCCTAATCATCAGGAATCGTCACCATTCAAGATTACCAGGAAAAATAATGATGTGAATCATTTAAAAACAAGAATTGTCAATTTTGATTTCATGCAACGCAGTGTTTTTGCTAGTTTCAGCCTGACGCAGTTATCATTTTCTCGTCCTGCGCCACGTTGTTTAAATAGCAAATACATTAGCGCTTAAATATGTGCCCATGGGCTGCTGGTCTGAGAACCAGGTGTGTGTTCAAGCGCATTGTTGGCGCGTTGATATTTTGAGGAACTGAAACACACTGAGTTGAATCGTTGAATCAACCAAATGACTCGGAAAAGATCCGTTCATTTGAACAGGAGAGTCACAAACGCGCATCACAGAACAGAGCAAGGCGAGCATTTGTGCTTATAAAACTTAAACTTTATTATTTTTTTTTTTAAATGAGTGATCGTTTCACTTGATAAGACCCTTATTCATCGTCTGGAATCGTTTAAAGCCCTTTGAACAGCAAAAAATGTTAAAAAAATGTTTTTTAAACCGTTTTGAACCGTTTGGACCCCATTGAAGTCCATTATATGGAGAAAGAATGAATGAATGAATGAATGAAACCTTTATTGCCCCAAGGTGGAATTTGTTTTACACTCATGGGAACCACAAAAAACATAGAATAAACATAAAAAAATAAAAAGCAAAAACTGACTTGGAATTATCAATTCGACAACTTAATAAATAAATAAATAAATAAATAAATAAATATTCAATAATACACCTCTAGAAAAACCTCTAAAATGTTCAGCAGCTTAAAGGAATCAATAAATAGATATATATTCAATAAGACTAAGAAAAATCCTGGAATGTTTTCATCAAAAACCTTAATTTCTTTTCAACTCGAAAAAAGATTCGTTCATTTTAATGAACAGGAGAGTCACGAACGCGCATCACAGAACAGAGCAAGGCGAGCATTTGTGCTTATAAAACTTAAACTTTTTTATTTATTTTTGAAATGAGTGATCGTTTCGCTTGATAAGACCCTTATTCATCGTCTGGAATCATTTAAAGCCCTTTTAAGCTGCACTGAAACTCTCATTTGGACCTTGAACCGTTTGGACCCCATTGAAGTCCATTATATGGAGAAAAATCCTGGAATGTTTTCATCAAAAACCTTAATTTCTTTTCGACTAAAGAAAGAAAGACATGGACATCTTGGATGACATGGGGGTGAGTAAATTATCAGCAAACCTCGTGCATAAGCAAATCCCTTTCCTCGCTAGAGAAGCGTTCAATTTTTCTAGTATATCAAATTCCTTCATGTAAATAGCAACTGGCTTATAAAGGGAATGTGTCATGAGACTCTGATTGGTTTATTTCACATTACACCCAAAACACACCCATTACTCGTTAAGAGAATAGAGACAACACTTTTAGACCAGCGCCGGGAGCACCGACCATTTTTCCCGTCGTTAAACTATCAAAAGTGGATTCGGACACGACCTAAGGGCACTTGCGCCGTGAGCTTTACACCATGAGCTTAGATCCTTAAAATAGGGCCCTAAGTGTGACATGAGTGTCTAAATATCTTTATACACATACTCTCTATCCATCTAAATATGTTTTTGAAGGCCGCTGTGTTTGTAGAGATGCTCGGACAGAAAATAACAGCAGTATTTTATGTGTGACTGATTCAGTAGAGCATGAAGAACATGATGACCACGATGAACAGGACGAAGAGAAGATGAAGAACTCCGATGAGGTGAAGTATCTAGTGTTTACTTCTCACTAAAGTTTCGGGTCTGTTAAGATAATTAATGTTGTCAAATGAAGTCTCTTCTGCTTTTTATTTGATCGAAAATACATTGAAACCAGTGAAATATTATAATCATTTAAAATCACTGTTTTCAATGTGAATATATTAGGGCTGTCAAAACGATTAATCGCGATTAATCGCATCCAAAATAAAAGTTTGTGTTTACATAATATATGTGGGTGCACTGTGTATAATTATTTTGTATGTATATATAAAAACACACATGCATGTATATTTAAGAAAAAAAATATTATTTATATATAAAATATTTATATTTATATATAATATAAATTATATATAAATCTATAAACAGAATATACATGAAAATATTTCTTAAATATATACAAGCATGTGTGTGTATTTATATATATATATATATATATATATATAATAATTATACACAGTGCACCCACATATATTATGTAAACACAAACTTTTATTTTGGATGCGATTAATCGCGATTAATCATTTTGACAGCCCTAAAATAAATTATTTATTTATTTGTTTGTTTATTTATTTGTTTATGTCAATAAATAAATACATTTATTAGGAGTTATGTCAATAAATAAATAAAGAGTAATTTATTCCTGAATAATTTTCAGCATCATTACTTCAGTCTTCATGTCACATGATCCTCCAGAAATCACTCTAATATGATGATCTGATTCTCAAGAAACATTTATGATTATTATCAATATATTTTTCAAGATTCTTTGATGAATCAAAAGTTCAAAAGAACAGAAATTATTTAAATCAAATCTTTTGTAACATTATTAATGTCTTTACTGTCATTTTTTTATCAATTTAATTCATCCCTGCTGAATAAAAGTATTAATTTCTATTAAAAAAAAAAAGCCTGGACTTTTGAATGGGAGTGTGTGCTTCAGTGAAACTGTTGCTTTTCATAAGTAATTGTTTGCTAAATGAAGAATAATGACTCACAAATGACTCTCTCTCAGGACTTTAGAGTTTAATCTAATATTTTTTATCCGATATTTTATCCATTTCCTCTCAGGGTACCGCTGGACAGGAAGTGACAGCGTACGAGGAGATGTCCGCCCTGGTCAACTACGTACAGCCCAACAAATTCATCTCTTTCGAGAACGCAATCAGTGAGTTCAGACCTGATTTTATTTTATACGTGTATATTTATACATATAATAAATGCACCTAAAACCTTCTCTGATGCAATATTTCACAATATGAATATACGTCTGATTTCCATCTTTTAAAAAAATACATGAATAATATTTTATCTGTGACAGTTTACAATAAGGTTGAATTTGTTGCACTGTTTTTACTCACTAAAGTGAAGTTTCTGCTATAGACAGTATTAAATGCAGTGCAAAGTTTAATTGTGTTTTAAGAAATATTATTGCTTTCAGTGAACTCAAATAAAATAAGTTCAGAGTACTCATAACTATTGTTCTTTATAAACTTAAAAGAATTGAAGCAATCGATTTACTCAAATGAAATGAGTTAGCTTAACTTGTTGGGTTTTACACTGCATTAGTTAACTTATAATTAGGGCTGGGCAACGATTAATCGTGATTAATTGCATCCAAAATAAAAGTTTGTGTTTACATAATATATGTGTGTGTAGTGTGTATAATTATTTTGTATAATATAAATACCCACACATGCATGTATATATTTAAGAAATATGTGCATGTATATATTTTATATATATTTATTCACAATTAATATTATATATAAATATTTGATATATTAATAACACATTTTTTCTTAAATATATACATGCATGTGTGTGTATTTATATATACAAATTAATTATTCACAGCACACACACATATATCATGTAAACACAAACTTTTATTTTGGATGCGATTAATCGCGATTAATCGTTGCCCATCCCTACTTATAATGAACAATACATTTAAATGTTAATTTTCAACATTTACTAAAACAGTATTAAAATCAAAAGTTGTATTTGGTTAATGCAACTAACATGATCAAACACTGATGAACAAATAGACATTTACTAACTTACATTAACCCACTGGAGTCGGATGAATTGCTTTTATGATGGATGGATGCACTTTTTTGGGTGTAACATTCACTCCCATTATAAAGACATTGTTAATATAAGTCTGATTGTGTTTGGCTGAAAGAAGACACTCAGATACACCTAGGCTAGGATGGCTTATGGTGAGTAAATCATGGGCTATTTATCATTTTTGGGTGAACTATCCCGCAATGAGACCTTATTGAAAAGTGTTATAAATCTAATATTGTGCGTAACAGGACCGACCCTGCTCCCATAATGCTGACAAATGCGAAATCTACTTTCTAAAGGGTTTGATCTGTGTTTTTACCATCTGATTCTGTCCAAATACAGAGAAAAACAGGAGTTATGTCATCTCGTCCTTCGTGGAAACCAAAGGAGAGAGTTTGATCGCGAAGAACGCTGTGGACTGGGTGGAGTATCCTTTATATTTCCTCTGAATTAGATTCAAATGACTCACAGGTGAACCGATAAGAATGTAAAATGTGTACTGAATGCGTAAATATAAAGGTTTTTCTCGTGCATGGGTGTCAGTGCTTTCCTATACTGATGACTGTAGATATAATAAGAGGCAGATGAGCCGTATTTACCCTAAAGGAACCCGTGTGGACTCTTCAAACTACAGTCCTCAGCCCTTCTGGAGCGCTGGCTGTCAGTTCGTGGCGCTCAACTACCAGACTATGGGTGAGTCCATCACAGATCATGCGTCTCATCCAAGACGTCCATCTCTTTCTTTCTTCAGTCGAAAAGAAATTAAGGTTTTTGATGAAAACATTCCAGGATTTTTCTTCATATAATGGACTTCAATGGGGTCCAAACGGGTCAAGGTCCAAATGAGAGTTTCAGTGCAGCTTCAAAGGGCTTTAAACGATTCCGGACGATGAATAAGGGTCTTATCAAGTGGGACTCGATTGAACGAATCTTTTTTCGAGTCATTTGGTTCTCGAAAAAAGATTTGTTCATTTTGATGAACAGGAGAGTCACGAACGCGCATCACAGAACAGAGCAAGGCGAGCATTTGAGCTTATAAAACTTAAACTTTTTTATTTATTTTTGAAATGAGCGATCGTTTCGCTTGATAAGACCCTTATTCATCGTCTGGAATCGTTTAAAGCCCTTCGAAGCTGCACTGAAACTCTCATTTGGACCTTGAACCGTTTGGACCCCATTGAAGTCCATTATATGGAGAAAAGTCCTGGAATGTTTTCATCAAAAACCTTAATTTCGTTTCTGATGTTTTTTAAAGTGCACTACTTCTTTAAAAGCTGTCCACCAATAGCTAGAGCATCTCAATGTTTGAGATGCTCAAAACATTCCAGGATTTTTCTCCATATAATGAACTTCAATGGGGTCCAAACGGTTCAAGGTCCAAATGAGAGTTTCAGTGCAGCTTCAACGGGCTTTAAACGATTCCAGACGATGATTAAGGGTCTTATCAAGTGGGACTCGATTGAACGAATCTTTTTTCGAGTCATTTGGTTCTCGAAAAAAGATTCGTTCATTTTGATGAACGAGTTCGAACAGGAGAGTTACGAACGCGCATCACAGAACAGAGCAAGGCGAGCATTTGAGCTTATAAAACTTAAACTTTTTTATTTATTTTTGAAATGAGCGATCGTTTCGCTTGATAAGACCCTTATTCATCGTCTGGAATCGTTTAAAGCCCTTCGAAGCTGCACTGAAACTCTCATTTGGACCTTGAACCGTTTGGACCCCATTGAAGTCCATTATATGGAGAAAATCCTGGAATGTTTTCATCAAAAACCTTCATTTCTTTTCGACTGAAGTTTTTTTTTAAAGTGCACTACTCCTTTAAAAGCTGTCCACCAATAGCTAGAGCATGTCAATGTTTGAGTTTTAATCATATCATGCTGTAGATTTCCCCATGCAGCTGAACATGGCTCTGTTCGAGTTTAACGGCAGGACGGGTTACTTGCTCAAACACGACGTGCTTCGCCGGAATGACAAGAAGTTTGATCCTTTCACTGACAGGATCGACACCGTCATCGCCAGCACTCTCACTATTAAGGTAACTCAGAAATGCATAGTTATATCAAATTAGGCGTGTTTCCATTACAGATTTGCACAATTTTTTTTCTAAATATCGATTATAAACTATTTTAAATTTCCATTAACCCATGTTATGCGGCTAAAACCTTATTTTTTCCTCTCGCCATAAGTCATTCCAAAAATAAAGGCAATGGACGTTGGTAGGTTTATATATATCAGAGCCGTCGCATTAGATATTATTACAGCTTATGAAAATTCTTAAGTCAAAATTTGAATATTGTGGAAAGGTTTTCATAAGTTGTAAGCCATAATCATCAACATTATAACACATAAAAGCTTGAAATATCTTACTTTGCATGTAATTAGTCTATATAATATATTAGTTTCAGCTTAACCCTCAGGTGCTCTTCGGTCATTTCTGAACGAAAAATTTTCTGTTTTGAATTTTTAAAAATCACAGCTTCATTGGAATGTTACGAAACTTGGTGACTTTTATGGCATTATGTATGTGAACACACAAAAAAATTGAGGTCATGATCTGAGCATGCTGAGTGTTCGTAAAAAAAATAGTCACACTTGTGGTCTTTGGTCAAAAATGACCTCCATAGGAAATGAATGGGAAATTGAGAAAAACACAAAAATTCACAAATTTTTATTTATGTATTTTTTTTTTTTAACATTTTTTTTTAAATAAAAAATCGTTTTTGAGATTGTTTCAACTATTAATTCAAATCCACCAAAAAAAAAAATGTGTTCATAAACATCTGGGGAATTCACATGCTTCTCCATAGAGAGCTGTACATGCCATCTAGTGGTTACACCATGATTCTACGCTTTTTCTCTATACTGTAACCAGATGGTGCTAATTTTCTTCAAAAAATATTTTTTTCTGAAGGCCTAGACTTTATATTAAACTAAAATACTGCATTAATAATTTTTTGAAAAAAATAATATATATATAGAAAAATATATATATTTTTCCATGGCAAAAATAGACCATAAATATTGCATAAATATTAATAAATTCAATCAAATTGTCTCAAAATACTAAATTACAAAGAATAAATATTATAGAACAAAAATAAATTCCATTGGTTTTACTGGGATGAAGGAAATTTAATTTTTAGGAGTCCCGTCACTTTTAACCGGGAAGATAACAAGTGTGACTCCGAAACGAAGAGCACCTGAGGGTTAAGTTAAATTACTGAAATAAATGAACTTTTGCACAATATTCAAACCTGTATATTGTTACATTTTTGTTTGAGATTATATATCTATTTACTACTTTAGTTCATTAATAATAATTGTTATTATTATTGCTACTACTTCTACTAAAAATATAAAATTACTAACAACAAAAAAACGAAATAAGAACATAATAGGAAATGTTACCATTGTAATATGTAGTAATGTAATTAAACACATCTTTCTTGAGTTGTAACGTTATTAAGAGTTGTAACCCGTGCTCAGATTTACTCCGGTCAGTTCCTGTCGGATAAGAATGTGAAAACCGGAGTGGAGGTCGAGCTCATCGGTCTGCCCAAAGATCCCAAACGCAAATTCCGCACCAAATGGAGTCCCACACCCAACGCCATCAACCCGGAGTGGAACGAGGAGCCGTTCGTCTTCGAGAAGGTCAGCCGCTGTAATATACCGCTCGTGAGATTATGAATATGATGATGGCTTCATGAGGTTGAGGATCTCTGTGGTGTTGAGCAGATCTTGCTGCCGGAGATGGCCTACCTCCGGCTCGTGGTTCAGGAGGAGGGCGGGAAGTTCCTAGGACACCGGATCATCCCTCTGGACGCTCTTCAGACAGGTCAGACTGGAGATCTTCAGTACAATAAAAATAAGCATAATTTATGTAGGAAAAATGGCACTTTTTGAAGTAAATAAATTCAAAAATACCCCCAAAATAAAAAATAAACACCATACGTGGATAGACAAAACTTTATCGAAGACAGTGATATAACATTTATAATAAATAGAAATTAGGATCACATCTGAGTTTTTTTTTTTAATTTAAAAAAAAGTAAAAATAAAATATAAAAATAAGCAGAATTTACATAGAAAATATGGTACTTTTTGAAGAAAATAAATTCAAAAGTACCCCAAAAATAAATAAAAACACCATAAATGGATAGACAAAACTTTATCGCAGACAGTGATATAACATTTGTAATAAATAAAAATTAGGATCACATCTGAGTTTTTTTTTTAATTTAAAAAAAAGTAAAAATAAAACATAAAAATAAGCAGAATTTACATCGAAAATATGGTACTTTTTGAAGTAAATAAATTCAAAAGTACCCCAAAAATAAATAAAAACACCATAAATGGATAGACAAAACTTTATCGAAGACAGTGATATAACATTTATAATAAATAAAAATTAGAATCACATCTGAGTTTTTTTTTTAATTTAAAAAAAGTAAAAATAAAATATAAAAATAAGCAGAATTTACATCGAAAATATGGTACTTTTTGAAGTAAATAAATTCAAAAGTACCCCCAAAATAATAAAAACACCATAAATGGATAGACAAAACTTCATCGAAGACAGTGATATAACATTTATAATAAATAAAAAGAGTCCTCTGTGCCCACATTTGTCCACAATTACAGGATTAAGGGCTATAAAGTGAATACGGTTTGAGGGTTAATCCTTGTGTGATTCTTGTCCTCCAGATTTGGTAGTTAATGTATTTATATAGCACAATTTATACATGCAAGCTGACCAATGTGCTTCACACACCAGTATAAAAGTACACAACAGACAGACAAACAAAATTAAAACACAAAATTACAGATTATTAAAAGCAATTGAATAAAAATATGTGAAGATTGACAGGTCATTTAAATACAAGTTATCAGAGTTATTATCCCCGTCTCATGACCCTGTGATGTGTTGCAGGTTTCCAGCACATCTGTCTGCGCAGCGAGAGCAACATGCCTCTCACACTGCCGTCTGTGTTTGTGCACATCGAGGTGAAGGACTACATCCCCGCTGCGTTCGCTGGTACGCCACTGGAGGACAGGCTGATTTTATAGTGTGCATTAACATGCCACGTCTAATAAGAGCCAATTATTGTTTACTTGCAGATTTCTCAGATGCACTTTTCAATCCAGTGAAGACGACAAAGCCACCGAAGACAGAGGTAGAGTTAAATGAACAGATAATAACAGACAAAATATAATAATTATAATAATAAAAAAATTAAATAAAAAAAATTAAATAAAAAATAAAAAAAAATAATTGCTGATAATTTACTCACCCCCATGTCATCCGAGATGTCCATGTCTTTCTTTCTTCAGTCGAAAAGAAATTAAGGTTTTTGATGAAAACATTCCAGGATTTTCTCCATATAATGGACTTCAATGGGGTCCAAACGGTTCAAGGTCCAAATGAGAGTTTCAGTGCAGCTTTGAGATGATGAATAAGGGTCTTATCAAGCGAAATGACCATTTGGTCTCCATTGCTTGCTTTAAGCATGATATATATTTTGATTTAAAAAATGCTTTGATCTATGAAAAATTATGTGCATAATATTTGATCTTGTTAAGACGTGAAAATGTGCTCTAAACTTCGACTGGAAGGCCATTTCTGTTTTATGTGGATCTGTGTTTTCAAAAAAATATTATATTTTAGGAAAAATTTATGTGCATATTTGTGTAATAAGTGATAATCTATAATAAGAAGATTATTATTGCACATTAAACAAATACAAACCTCCTCTGCTAAATATAATAACTCTGTTAGGATTATAAATGTCATTTAAATGCTTTTATAATTTGTGAAAGCACGTCTCACACAGTTCTCACTCTCCGCAGAGTTTGACATACGTGTGTGAATATGAGTTACCTGTCGCTGACGGAGTCCAGAAGTCCGTCACTCCTGCACCTGCCGCAGGTGAACACACACACACACTTCACTTACAAACACACTCAAGCTCACAGTATTCTAGGACTGCATCTTTTGAATTCTAATAAATATAAACAATTAAATTATCCATTTGATTGCATGAGATTGAGAACAAAATTAAATGGATATTGTTGTCTTCTGTAGAGATGATTTATAGTTGAATTAAATTTGTTTTTTAAATATATGAGCGATTGACACTGTTATTGAACTGAATCAGAATCGAGCTGAATATTGACTATCATCTTCTGTAAAGCTGCTTACATATGTCTGAAAATGAATTTGTTTGATAGTTGATGAATGTTGCAACTCTTATTGAACTGATTGTATAAAGCGCTACTGTGTTTAGATAAATTGGTAACACTTTACAGTAAGGTTCCAGTTGTTTTACATCAGCTAACAATGAACAATTATTATTCTCCGGCATTTATTAATCTCAGTCAATGTTAATTTCAACATTTACTAATACTTTTTTAACATCATTATAAAAACATAACCAATAAATAGTGTACATTTACCTAATTACTAATTTACTAATCTATCTATCTATCTATCTATCTATCTATCTATCTATCTATCTATCTATCTATCTATCTATCTATCTATCTATCTATCTATCTATCTATCTATCTATCTATCCATCCATCCATCCATCCATCCATCCATCCATCCATCCATCCATCCATCCATCCATCCATCCATCCATCCATCCATCCATCCATCCATCCATCCATCCATCCATCCATCCATCCATCCATCCATCCATCCATCCATCCATCCATCCATCCATCCATCCATCCATCCATCCATCCATCCATCCATCCATCCATCCATCCATCCATCCATCCATCCATCCATCCATCCATCCATCCATCCATCCATCTATCTATCTATCTATCTATCTATCTATTTGTCTGTCAGCTGTAGAGAAACCAGTAGAGGGCGACGTCGCTCCTCCAGCTGAGGCTCCCAGTGAAAAGCCTGAAGAGAATCCCACTGCGACTCCAGTTCCAGAACCACCTAAACCAGAACCAGAACCTGAGCCACAACCTGAACCAGAACCTAAACCGGAACCAGAACCTGAACCCAAACCAGAAGAAAAAGCAGAACCAGAACCGGAACCAGAACCGACACCAGAAGAAAATCCGGATCCAGAACCTGCTGCAGCTCCAGATAATGTCGTCACGGAGACCAAAGAGTCCAGCGAGGAACCCCCTTCTGATCCCTCAGGTGAGCCGGTCACATGACACCATACGGTATAACTTCATCACAATGACTCGCTACTTTAGTTATGCAGGGTGAGAGTTTGGACATGATATCAGTTTTTCCGTAGTAACTACCAAAAACAGTTTGGTATAAATGTCTCTTGATTTCTCACTGTCCCATTATTTTTTTAAAGCTTTTATCAACAAGGAAACGTTGATCAGCTTGCTTTGTGCAAATGTTTTTTTTTTATTGAAAACAATATTAGCATATACAGTGTTCAATTTCACACCAACATTCTCACTTGGAGCGAATGCTGCGATGATGATAGCTCAGATCACAACGACAAAACACAGATCACGTTGGTCTCGTCAATGGGACCATTTGGCACCTTTTTAAAAGTAAACTTCCCATTCAGAATCTTATGGTGTCCATTTCGGCGTCTCGCACTCGTCATATACTCAAAACGTACCGCTAACCTACTATTTGGCCGTTTTGCAGTCCAAAACGAGTGTGTCGAGCCATTGAAATGATGGGTTTCATAGCGCGTGCCACATCCTGTTGCTAAAGCATGTGAAAAAAACTACAAAATTTTGCTAGGCCAAAAAAAACGTTAATCGCGTAATTTAAAAAAATGACACCGTTAAAATGGGTTTGCATTAACGCCGTTAATAATGCATTTAACTGACAGCTAAGGGAGAGACAGCTAATGACATTAATGACATCACGCTTGTTTCCCTGACACATAACATCTATATGATAGTGTTTATTAATATTTGGTGTTAGCTTTAATTTTACTTAAAAAAATTCAGTTCAGGGTTATTTCTTCTAACTGAAAGTAAAACTAAAGCAATTAAACATTTTTGTCGGTTGACATAAATAAACATTAAGTAAAATAAAATGTAAGAAAACCTTCAGCAACATTTCTCATTTTCATTTAGTTTAACTTTGATGTACTAAAATAACAAAAAAAAGAAATAAAATTATATAGACATATAATATGAAAAAAAGAACTAAATTACTGAAATTGTCATTTAGTAAAATGAAAATAAGTCAAATAAAAAATTGAAAACGTTTAAAAAAATAATAAATCTCAATGATACAATTTTTTTATATTTTCATTTTTCATTTTATATAAATTTTTAGTATTTTTTAATGTGCTTTTGTCGTTTTATTTTTCGTCAAATATTTCTACTTTGCTTTAATTTATTTTTGATGTCAGTTTTAGTAATTTTTTTAGGCTACATTCCCTATTTCCTTTCTGGACAAGGACAGTATACCTTACATACATTTTCAATGGAGGGACAGAAAGCTCTCAGACTAAATCTAAAATATCTTAAACTGTGTTACGAAGATGAACAGGCATGGGACGACATGAGGGAATAGTGACATCATTTCCTTTAACTGCCATTGGCCGTGGTCACGTTCACTGTCGGGTTTATTATCTTCAGATCCCTCCACTGTGACCTGTGAAGAACTGCAGCAGCACAAGAACTTCCTGAAGGTCACCAAGAAACAAGAGAAAGACCTGAAGGACATGGAGAAGAAGTTTCAGAAGAAACGAGAAGAACTCCTTCAGAAATACAGCGACCAGTTCAAAGCCCTGAAGAAGAAGAGCACAGCCAAGAAGTAAATGCACAATTACATGGAGTTTTGTAGCTCCGCCCCCTTTTCCTTTTCTCTTCCGCCCCCTTTCTCTTCTATTTTAGAGTTTCTTTAACTCTATAATACGTAAATCCAGCTCAGCAGCGAATTACTCTTCGACAGCGATGCCATAGAAATACACTGAGAGTGTTCAAAGACAATATTTTAAAGATGGCTGCACGCTTGTTTCTCTGACACATGACGACTATATTATTATTGTGTTTATTAAGTTAATTTTATTTAGTATTAGATTTTATTTTACTTAATTCGTCTAACTGAAAGTAAAACTAAAACAATTAATTATTTTATTTTTGTCGGTTGACATTAAATAAATATTAAGTAAAATAAAATATAAGAAAACATAAACTTGTTTTTATTTCAAAGCAACATTTCTCATTTTCATTTAGTTTAACTTTGATGTACTAAAATAACAAAAAAATTGGGGCTGGGCAGCGATTAATCGCATCCAAAATAAAAGTTTGTGTTCACATAATATATGTGTGTGTAGTGTGTATAATTATCTTGTATATATAAATACACACACATGCATGTATATATTTAAGAATTATTAGCATGTATATATTATACTTTATATATATTTATGCATAATTAATATTATGTATAAATATAAATATTTGATATATTAAGAACACATTTTTCTTAGTGTATTTATATATACAAAATAATTATACAGACTACACACACATATATTATGTAAACACAAACTTTTATTTTGGATGAGATTAATCGTGATTAATCGTTGCCCAGCCCTAAAAAAAAATTAATAAAATTTTATAGACATATAAAAAATAATAAATTACTGAAATTGTAAATAAAATGGAAAACATTTTAAAAAAATAAAAATATAATAAATTTCAGTGATACAAAATTTTAAATATACTTTCAGTTTTCATTTTAATTAAAGTTTTAGTAATTTTTTATGTGCTTTTGTCATTTTAATTTTCTTCAAATATGTCTTTTTTGATTTAATTTATTTTTGATGTCAGTTTTAGTAATTTTAGCACATCAGCTTAAACTTATTTCAAACTTAGATTTAAGTTGAACTTCATAATTATTATACTATTATAATAATTATACAAATATTAATTACTACAATATTATACAAATATTGTAGTAATTATTATTCATAATTACTACAATATTTGTATTGCAATTTAATTCAGTTTTATTTTAATGAACGCTAGTTTTAGCATTGATCCAGTCTGGAAGTTTGCATGCAGTTGTCTTTCTAGCAGAGAAACGCGTGTTGTGAAGTTGAATGTGTGTGTGTGTGTGTGTGTGTGTGTGTGCAGGTCTGGAGCTGAAGGAGCAGACGCAGGAGATCAGATGAATGAACTGAAGCAGAAGCTGAAGTCAGAGCTCAGAGCGCTGCTGGTGGAGCATCACGATCAGCTCAAGAAGAAGAAAGAGCAACACAACACCGAGGTACACACACATCATCAGTGTGTGTGTACATTTAGATAATGATTGACAGGTGTAAATCTGATCTCAAAAAAGCAAATCAATCAAGACATGATTGACATTAAGGTTTTTTTAGGCTTATGACCAAACACCCTGGTCACATGACCAACCCACGACACACTCTTCAGTCACAGATCTGTGCTCACGTTGTGTGTGTGTGTGTGTGAAATGTGTTTGTGACACTCACTGTTTTCTTCTCTCCTGTAACAGCGTTTGACCAAACTCCTGGAAACAGCCACTGAGAAGCACTGCAGTGAGATGAAGGCACTCAACAGGTGTGTGTGTGTGTGTGTGTGTGTGTGTGTGTGTGTGTGTGTGTGAGAGAGCATATGTGTGAGGAATAGAGAGAAATAGAGAGTGTGTGTGTGTGTCAGGGTCTGGATCGTACCGATGTTGAAGTTTGCACGTTTAGCTTCTCTGAGTGAAATAAAAAGAGTAATGAACAACTAAATAAAATATAAAATATGTACTGTATAATATTCATGGTATCCGTCAGCCTCATAGTGTGTGTTTTTCTTTTTCAGTGAGCCCAAGAAGAAAGACAAGTAAGAACGAACACACACACTCTCTCTCCCGCTCTCGTTTAAACTTTCTCACTTACACACACACACACACTATATGAAGCAGTGATGCATTTTCTTTTAAATAGAAACATTTGTAACATTATAAATGTCTTTATATTTGATCAATTTAATGTGTCCTTGCTAAATAAAAATTGTCCAATCGTTTTTATACCATTTAATTTTTAGATTCGAAACATATTTAATCAGAATATTACTGTAGAAATGTGTCAAAATGCTGTCTTACTCAGTTTTCTATGATGTTATTGAACTTAAGTTTAACAGTTTTGAAAACAGTGTGTAAGTTGTAGGCGCACCGAGTTTTGGCGGTTGTTGTGTCGAAACCAGAAAAGAATTAATGTAATATTTTGCGCCAAAGCAATGATAAATGATCCACAGTTTGGCCCACACACACTTCTGTTGGACTCAGTGTGTGAAGAGTTTTGAGAAAGTGACCTAAGTGTTGAGAAGTGTGTGCTACACTCTCAGAAAAAAGGTACATATTAGGACCTAAAATGTACTTAGCTCCTGAAATGTACATATTAACACTTAAAATGTACATATGATCACTTAGAATATACATATTAGCACCTAAAATGGACATATTAACACCTAAAATGTACATATTATCACTTAGAATATACATATTAGCACCTAAAATGTACATATTAGGACCTAAAACGTACTTAGCTCCTGAAATGTACATATTAACACTTAAAATGTACACATTATCACTTAGAATATACATATTAGCACCTAAAATGGACATATTTGCGCCTAAAATGGACATATTAGCACCTAAAATGTATATATTAACACCTAGAATGTACATATTATCACTTAGAATATACATATTAGCACCTAAAATGTACATATTAGGACCTAAAATGTACTTAGCTTCTGGAATGTACATATAAACACTTAAAATGTACATATTATCACTTAGAATATACAAATTAGCACCTAAAATGGACATATTAGGACCTAAAATGAACATATTTGCACCTAAAATGTACATATTAGCACCTAAAATGGACATATTTGCTCCTAAAATGACATATTAGGACTTAAAATGTACATATTAACAACTAAAATGGACAAAAGTTTACCTTTTGAAAAGATACAGCCCCAGTGACAGCTTTTGTACCTTTTTTTCTGAGAGTGTAGCGACTGTAAAAAACTGTAATGTGTAGTGTATCTTTATTAAACCTCATTAATATTACAGTTAACCTGATTATTAATATTCCAATGAACAAATCCTCATGTTTCCTCACTCTCCTTTTCAGACTGAAGAAATCCAAGAGCACAGAGCAGCTTGACAACGATAACGCTCCGGTAAAACACCACATCGTCTGCTACAGTCCAACAATGTGTGTGTGTGTGTGTGTGTGTGTGTGAGAGAGTGAGTGTGAGAGTTAGTAACACACACATGTATGCAGATAGTCTTGCTACAGTCGAACACACAAGGGAAAATAGACGAGCGCCCATTGAACAAGAGAGCCGTAACCATGACGACGGTGGGACACAAAGGCCCGGTTTGGGTTGAGTTTTAACACACAGATCAGATCAGATCGCCTCACACTGACTAACATGTGGCTCATGATGTTTACAGCGGGAGAACCATAAAAACATGTGACTCACTTCTGCTCATGCAGCTCATCCAAATTCATTCCCTTTTCTGATTATTTCTTTCCCCGCTCCATTAATTCCACCGCCAGAACTGAATGTCACTGAAGTTTAAGACGCAAAGTTCACAGAACATGTGTTTTCAGAGCGGTATTTATAAAGCTCAGAATATACTCGATGCAAGTATGAGAACACAAACACTCGACTTCATGCGTCATTGCATTTGCAGATGTGGAAAATTGTCGAATGTAATTGAAAATTGTAGTGTTTTGCTCAATATTTATGTTTTTTATTTTTTTTATTGTGTGATTAGTTTAGCAACATAGTAATGTCACCCTATGTGAGTACATGAAAAGCCAATAATTAATTAAAAAATAAAAATGTCTTATTTGAATAATTTTGAAATAAAAACAATGAAAATAAATCACTTAATAATAATAAATTAAATCAAAAATGACATTAAAATACATAATTGTAAAACAAAACTCTTACTAATAATTAATTAAATCAGAAATTTCAAATGAATAGTTATTTTAAAATAAAAACAATGAAATTTAAAAACTTACTTAGAATTAATTAAATTATAAAACTGTAAATGTAGTAAAATAAATTTTAAAATAAAAAAATCTAAATAAAACACTTACCAATAATAATTCAATCATAAAAATGTACTATTTAAATAAATAATAGAAAAGTGACACTTTATAAAATAAAACACTTACTAATTATTTATTAAATCATAAAAACTTAAAAAATAAATTAAATAAAAATAACAATAAGGCTAATAAGTAAATCATTCACATTTAAAATAAATAATTGTAATCAAAAACAATCAAAATAAAACACTTATTAATAATAAATGAAATCAAAAATGACATTAAAATACATAATTGTAAAACAAAACACTTACTAATAATTATTTAAATCAGAAATGAATAGTTATTTGTAATATATATGTAAAATATATATTTTTTTAAAATTTTACAATAAAAACAATGAAAGTTAAAAACTTACTAACAATTGATTAAATACTGTAAATATAGTAAAATAAATTAAAAATAATAATAAAAAATCTAAATAAAACACTTACTAATAATTAATTAAATCGTAAAAATGTACAATTTAAATAAATAAATAATATAAAAATGATAAATAATGAAAATAAAACACTTACTTATAATTAAATTAAATTTAATAATTAAATGTACCATTTAAATAAATAAATAATATAATATAAAAATGGTAAACAATCAAAATAAAACACTTACTAATTATTTATTAAATCATAAAACTTAAAAATAAATGAAATAATAATTTAAAATAAATACTTGTAAACAAAAATAATCAAAATAAATCACTTATTAAAAAATATTTTATTTGTTTACTTGCAAAATAAAACACTTACTTATAATTAATTAAATCGTAAAAATGTATATTTTATAAATAAATAATATAATATAATATAAAGATGATAAACAATCAAAATAAAACACTTACTAATTATTTATTAAATCATAAAACTTAAAAAATAAAATAAAATAATAATTTAAAATAAATTTAAAATAAATACTTGTAAACAAAAAAAAATCAAAATAAAACCCTTATTAAAAAAATATTTAATTTGTTTACGTGCAAGTCATGTGACCAATTACTGACATCAGATAATCGTGAACATGCAAATGTGTTGTTGAATTATTTAAATATTATCTTGTTAATAAATATTATATGTATTAAAAGTAAATATTTCAGGCTGAAGAGTCTGTTTTACAGGATCACAGGGTTTGGACGAGGTTTGGTTTGATGCGACCGCACAAACGAGTTAAAGTGAAATGTCACAGAGAACTGAATGGAGTGTGTGTGGAGAGTGTCGAGTCTGTCGGCTCAACGTGATCTGCGAACAATAGCCGCACATGGACTCACACACTCACACACACACATGCACATGAACTGGAGTTCAGCTCAGCCCACTTGTTTAACACCATACATGTGATCCTGTTTCATGCATATTTGAGTTCATGTATGAGTGCACATGACATCCAGGTGTGTTTGTGCAGCGGTGTGAGGTACATTATGTTTGCAGGCGGCTGTGCATTTGAACGTGTGTGTTTGTGTGCGTGTGTGTGTGTGTGTTGATCACGCATGTAACACACACACTCTCCTTCAGTCGGCAGAGACCAGCAGCGCTGACGGTTCTCCTCAGGAACAGAGTCTGAAGAAGAGACAGGCCGCGACGCTCGCCAACATCAGAGAGCTGATCAGTCAGGTGAACACACACACACACACTCTCACACACACCTGTGTCTGCACATCATATAATATATCATCTACAATCATAGATGCATTAGCAAGGATGCGTTAAATGGATCAAAAGTTACAGTGAAGACATTTATAATGTTACAAAAGTTACATTTAAGACATTTATAATGTTACAAAAGTTACAGTAAAGACATTTATAATGTTACAAAAGTTACAGTGAAGACATTTATAATGTTACAAAAGTTACATTAAAGACATTTATAATGTTACAAAAGTTACATTAAAGACATTTATAATGTTACAAAAGTTACATTAAAGACATTTATAATGTTACAAAAGTTACATTAAAGACATTTATAATGTTACACAAGTTACATTAAAGACATTTATAATGTTACAAAAGTTACATTAAAGACATTTATAATGTTACAAAAGTTACATTAAAGACATTTATAATGTTACAAAAGTTACATTTAAGACATTTATAATGTTACAAAAGTTACATTAAAGACATTTATAATGTTACACAAGTTACATTAAAGACATTTATAATGTTACAAAAGTTACATTTAAGACATTTATAATGTTACAAAAGTTACAATAGACATTTATAATGTTACAAAAGTTTCATTAAAGACATTTATGTTACAAAAGTTACATTTAAGACATTTATAATGTTACAAAAGTTACATTAAAGACATTTATAATGTTACACAAGTTACATTAAAGACATTTATAATGTTACAAAAGTTACATTAAAGACATTTATAATGTTACAAAAGTTACATTTAAGACATTTATAATGTTACAAAAGTTACAATAAAGACATTTATAATGTTACAAAAGTTACATTAAAGACATTTATAATGTTACAAAAGTTACATTAAAGACATTTATAATGTTACAAAAGTTACATTAAAGACATTTATGTTACAAAAGTTACATTTAAGACATTTATAATGTTACAAAAGTTACATTAAAGACATTTATAATGTTACAAAAGTTACATTAAAGACATTTATAATGTTACAAAAGTTACAGTGAAGACATTTATAATGTTACAAAAGTTTCATTAAAGACATTTATAATGTTACAAAAGTTACATTAAAGACATTTATAATGTTACAAAAGTTTCATTAAAGACATTTATAATGTTACAAAGTTTCATTAAAGACATTTATAATGTTACAAAAGTTTCATTAAAGACATTTATAATGTTACAAAAGTCCAAACTAAAAGTCTGTGTTTACATTATATATTTGTGTGTGCTGTATATAATTATTTTGTATATATAAATACACACACATGCATGTATTTATTTAAGAAAATGTGTTATTCATATATAAAATATTTATATTTATATAATATAGATTATGTATTTAAATATATTTACAGAATTTTAGCTCAAATAATTCTTAAATATACACATGCATGCATAGGTATTTATATATACAAAATAATTATATACAGCACACTCAAATATATTTTGTAAACAGACTTTTATTGTGGATGCGATTAATCGCAATTAACTTTTGCACAGCCCTACAAGACATTTATAATGTTACAAAAGATTCCATTTCAAATAAATATTGTTCTTTTGAACTCTTGTTTCATCAAATAATCCTGAAAAATAACTGTTTGATGATAATCATAAATTTTTTGAGCATCAAATCATCATATTAGAGTGATTTCTGAAGGGTCATGTGACACTGAAGACTGGAGTAATGATTGATTTGATCACAGGAATAAATTACACTTTACTATATAATATATTCATATGGAAAACAGATGATTTCAATTTAAATATTGCACAATTTTAGTGTATTTTTATTCAAATAAATTCATTCTTTGTGAGCAGAAGAGACTTAATAATCTTATCGAACGGTATCATAACCATCAAAATAAACAGACATAAAATCACGTTATCTCTCTCTGAATATTCGGTTTCACTCTGAGAGATGAGTGCATTGGGAATGCCGTTTCAGTATGTCAGATTTGGCCAAGTGTTCAGGAAATAATTAAATAACGATGACTGTAATAATTGGAAGAGAAGCCCGTGACTAATTCAGCAACTGAATCACAAGCTGAATTTGACTAACATCTGAGAGCAGAATTACGACTTTATGAGTGAATCTTCCTGTTCATTTCCCAGATGTGCCGTCTAATAACACCTGGATTGATGCGGATATATTTGTGTTTCTCGTGCTTCAGTCGTCAGCCAGACTCTTGCTGACGTGAACAGACGGAGAAGGTTTAAATAAAGCGCTCGAATCCCTCAGGACTTGTAGATCTCTGGTCGCTCGTGTCACTTCTGATAAACCATCTGTGGTTTTAAACTTCATGTGATAATCTAAAATTAAAAGGGCTCCTATTACACCTTATTATATGTTCATCTTTCTTAACCCTCAGGTGCTCTTCGTTTCAGAGTCACACTTGTTATCTTCCCGGTCAAAAGTGACCGGACTCCTAAAAATTAAACTTTCTCCATCCCAGTAAAACCAATGCAATTTATTTTTGTTCTATAATATTTATTCTTTTTAATTTAGAATTTTGAGACAATTTGATTGAATTTATTAATATTTATGCAATATTTATGGTTTATTTTTGCCATGGAAAAATATATATATATTTCTATATATATATTATTTTTTTCAAAAAAATATTAACGCAGTATTTTAGTTTAATATAGAGTCTAGGCCTTCAGAAAAAAAATATTTTTTGAAGGAAAATCAGCACCATCTGGTTACAGTATAGAGAAAAAGCGTAGAATCATGGTGTAACCACTAGATGGCATGTACAGCTCTCTATGGAGAAGCATGTGAATTCCCCAGATGTTTGTGAACACATTTTTTTATTGTTTTGATGGATTTGAATATATAGTTGAAACAATCTCAAAAACTATTTCTTATTAAAAAAATTCACAATTTTTTTTTTTCATTTTTTTTTTTTTTTTTTTTTTTACAATTTCTCATTCATTTCCTATGGGGGTCATTTTTGACCAAAGACCACAAGTGTGACTATTTTTTAAGACCACTCAGCATGCTCAGATCATGAGCTCAAATTTTTTGTGTGTTCACATACATAATGACATAAAAGTCACCAAGTTTCGTAACATTCCGATGAAGCTGTGATTTTTAAAAATTCAAAACATACTTTTTGTAATCAAAATTTATTGGTGTGTATGTGTATAAAAGTGTGTTTGTATGAGTGTGTGTGTTGGTAGGTGTGTCTGTTTTGCACTCTAGATGTTGTAGAGTATCACCCCTTCGATGCTGCGCACTTTTTTTTCTGCATTGTAGCCGATTTGTAGATTGTACACACAAAAATTCAAAAATTTGTTTTTGTCAATTTCCCATTCATTTCCTATGGGGGTCATTTTTGACCAAAGACCACAAGTGTGACTATTTTTTTAAGACCACTCAGCATGCTCAGATCATGACCTGAATTTTTTTGTGTATTCACATACATAATGACATAAAAGTCACCGAATTTCGTAACATTCGGATGAAGTTGTGATTTTTAAAATGTCAAAACAGAAAATTTTTCGTTCAGAAATGACCGAAGAGCACCTGAGGGTTAAGTGTGTAATATTAAACATGAAAAACAGGAGTTCTCCTCTATATCAGTGTTTCTGACCTCCTGAAACGCCGTCTTGAGTTTCTTCCGGGAATGAACACATCACAATATTCCTCATTATAATAATTCTTCACAGAATAAAGAGGCGGGGCCTGGTTGAGTTAGTTAGTAGTGTGTTAAATCATGGGCTAATTTTGATTTTTGGGTGAAGTATCCCTTTAAAGCTCATGCTGTTGTTGTAAGATTATCTCTGGATGTTCACTTCTTCACTTCTGTGTTCAGCTCAATAAAGACGCCGTGGCCGAACACGCTAAGAAGATGTGGTCTCTGCCCGGCGACCTGTCCGAGGCCGTGAACTCCTGCGTGAAGCCTCATTTCCCGGAGCACGTGGACAAGGCCGGCGAGAACCGGCCCGAACAAGCGGGACAGTACAGTCAGGTGTTCGTCGGATGACCAGAACCACGGTTTAAACACACTCTTATGAAATATTTCACATTTTACACTTGTTTATGTAATACACTTTATCACTCAATCACTGTTAGTGAAGGGACGTCTCATGAAGATTACTCCAAAATCAAAAGGAAAAAGTTAGAAAATTAAGCCTTTAGTACTATTAGGATTTTTAGCATTGTGTACATATTATAGACTTTGTTAATTAATTTAATTAATTCATTAATCGCACATTTTTCTGTAATTAAGTTAATTATCACAGCTTACAGTTACGTTATTAATGTATTTTATATTGTAATCATTTCACATTTGAACTCTAAACAACATTTAGACCGTTTTTTTTAAAAAAAAATACTTTTTATGAAAGAAAACCCAATTTTTTTCTCAATTTTAGCCACTCATTCATAACTGAGACTACATTTTAATATTTATTAGGCTTAAAAAAAAATAAAGAACATTTAATTTAAGTGAACACATAAACCCACTGAAATGAATGTCATATTTACCCGTGCCTTCAATATATCAGGGCTCAATTCTTTTCTATTGGCCCAGTTCAGATTTGTACTTGCCCTGTTAAAATGCACAAAAAGTTATTGTTTTAGTTGTTTTCCACTCATGTAACCTTATAAACAGTGCTTTAAGATTTTTAGGTAGATCTAACAGTATGGATATATACAGAAATTTAATAAAGTTATCAAACACTTCACAGACGACTCTGCTTAAATTATAAATTGAATATAAAATAATCATTATTAAAGCTACAAAAGTTATTCAGTTATTCAAGTTATTAATGACAGATTTATTAGGTTGCTGTCACTTTAAGAGCTGCCGCACATGATGCGGATTCTGATAACCTTTCTCACAACACTTTACGGACAGGCATTTTGGCACGATTATGTGTGTTTTTCTTCGTCCAAGTGCTCTCTGAAGAGGCTTTCTGTGTGTGTGTGTGTGTGTGTGTGTGCGTGTGTGAGTGTGTGTGTGTGTGTGTGTGTGTGTTTCACAGACTTGAGATTCACAGATCATTACTGCACTGCATTCTCTTTTGTGTCTTATCGCACTTTAATGGTTTAAAAGCATTTGCATGAATAAGAGTGTGATCATATAATGTAACGCTAGCCAAAGGATGACGGGAAAAAACAAATGCTTATATATTTTTATTTATATATATTTAATATATTTTTAATTCAATAAACTGAAAAATTAATAGCATGCATTAACAAGCAAAAAAAAATTCCATGAAAAATTAACTTGTTAATTTTAGAAAAAACAGAGCAAAAAAAAATTTTCTCATGAAAAATAAACTCGTTAATTCATAAAAACAGAGCAAAACTTTTTTTCATGAAAAATTAAATCGTTAATTCAGAAAAATAGAGCAAAAATTTTTTCTCATGAAAAATTAACTCGTTAATTCATAAAAACAGAGCAAAACTTTTTTTCATGAAAAATTAACTCGTTAATTCATAAAAACAGAGCAAAAACTTTTTTCCATGAAAAATTATCTTGTAATTCTGAGATAATTAACTTGTTAATTCAGAAAAACAGAGTAGATTTTTTGTATTCAAGTGAATGCAATAAACCTCCTTAATATATATATATATATATATATATAAATTGAGCGCCTTTTAGAAATATATATATATTTTTTTTTTTTAAATTTGTAATATTTCTCTTTTTTCATGCAACGTAATGCAAATATATTCTAATGATGCACACACACCAAAATACTTTTCCGAGAGATGCACTTTGTGTTTTAGGAGTTTTGTGGAGGTGATTGATAAACATCGATGGTCAGATCTGCTTTTAGTGGCAAGACAAGTAAACAAGTGTAATGATATTGAAGAAGAGAATGTGGTGGTTTGATTGAGCTGGAGGGAGGGAAAGCGTCCGTCGGCGTGTTCTCGCTCAGAGAAGGATGGATGTTGTGAAGAGAGTGACAGTGAGTCAGAGATCGGCCCACACACAATTATTGCGAGGGTTTGGTGAAGCCGGTCTCCTAGAAAACGCTTACAGTTCACAGTCGGCCGGTCCATATCACTGAATAAACCCTGCTGGGCCATCAGCACCACTCGCTTTTTACACACACACTCGCACAATAAACGAATATGAACGTCTGATGTGTGTGCCGCTGGATTTATTATAAAGAGTGTGGAGTGATACTCTCTGGCTCTTCAGGTTTTCTGTTGAGATTTCAGTGATGGTCTTGAAATAACTGATGATGTATATTCATTTTAAGCCTAACCAGGATTTTTATAGTTCGCTAACACTAAAGCCATTTTTATTACTTGAAATAAAAAAAAACTTTTAAATAGTAAAATATTTTTTTTTTAAATTCCAGCTAGTTCCCAAAGCAACATTTCTCATTTTAATTTAATTTAACGTGTTCTAAAATAACTAAAAAAAAATTACAAAAAAATAAATAAAAACTGCATAGACATATATTTTTTAAATTACGAAAATACAGCGAAATTACAAAAATTTTAATGAAAATATCAAAATAAAAACTATTTTAAAATATTAATAAAAACTATAAAGGTATCTCTTTAACACATTGCTTCTTTTCTTTAGTTTTGAGGAGTGTATCCGGTCTCGGTTTAGTTTTGTGGAGTGTATCCGGTCTCAGTTTAGTTTTGTGGAGTGTATCCGGTCTCGGTTTAGTTTTGAGGAGTGTATCCGGTCTCAGTTTAGTTTTGAGGAGTGTATCCGGTCTCAGTTTAGTTTTGAGGAGTGTATCCGGTCTCGGTTTAGTTTTGACGAGTGTATCCGGTCTCAGTTTAGTTTTGTGGAGTGTATCCGGTCTCAGTTTAGTTTTGAGGAGTGTATCCGGTCTCGGTTTAGTTTTGAGGAGTGTATCCGGTCTCGGTTTAGTTTTGAGGAGTGTATCCGGTCTCGGTTTAGTTTTGACGAGTGGATCCGGTCTCGGTTTAGTTTTGACGAGTGTATCCGGTCTCAGTTTAGTTTTGACGAGTGTATCCGGTCTCAGTTTAGTTTTGACGAGTGTATCCGGTCTCGGTTTAGTTTTGACGAGTGTATCCGGTCTCGGTTTAGTTTTGAGGAGTGTATCCGGTCTCGGTTTAGTTTTGAGGAGTGTATCCGGTCTCAGTTTAGTTTTGACGAGTGTATCCGGTCTCGGTTTAGTTTTGAGGAGTGTATCCGGTCTCGGTTTAGTTTTGTGGAGTGTATCCGGTCTCGGTTTAGTTTTGAGGAGTGTATCCGGTCTCGGTTTAGTTTTGACGAGTGGATCCGGTCTCGGTTTAGTTTTGAGGAGTGTATCCGGTCTCGGTTTAGTTTTGAGGAGTGTATCCGGTCTCAGTTTAGTTTTGACGAGTGTATCCGGTCTCGGTTTAGTTTTGAGGAGTGTATCCGGTCTCGGTTTAGTTTTGTGGAGTGTATCCGGTCTCGGTTTAGTTTTGAGGAGTGGATCCGGTCTCGGTTTAGTTTTGACGAGTGGATCCGGTCTCGGTTTAGTTTTGACGAGTGTATCCGGTCTCGGTTTAGTTTTGACGAGTGTATCCGGTCTCGGTTTAGTTTTGAGGAGTGTATCCGGTCTCGGTTTAGTTTTGACGAGTGTATCCGGTCTCGGTTTAGTTTTGACGAGTGTATCCGGTCTCGGTTTAGTTTTGACGAGTGGATCCGGTCTCGGTTTAGTTTTGACGAGTGGATCCGGTCTCGGTTTAGTTTTGACGAGTGTATCCAGTCTCGGTTTAGTTTTGAGGAGTGTATCCGGTCTCGGTTTAGTTTTGACGAGTGTATCCGGTCTCGGTTGGATCTCCTGAGGTGTATTTCTGGGGAAAAGCATGTTCTCCTGTATAAGGAAGCCGTTGATCTTGTTTGTCAGTGCGATGTGTGATTGAATGTCCTCACACACTCACACTCACACTGATTCTCCTGCCGGGCTGTGAGATCAGATGCTCATGGACAAACTTCATCAAGTGCACGTGTGTAAGAACGAGTGAGAGAGAATGAAAAGAGAACAGTTATTAGAGTATATATTAGTGTTTAAGCTCGCGTTCCCTCTTTAACGTGTTGGAATGTGTGTGTGTGTGTGTGTGGAAAGACAGTGATAGTCTGTAACGTGCTGGGATGTGTGTGATATCAGTTAGTCTGTTGGTTTTGGGCTTCACATGTTAATATTCACACACACAGAGGGGTGAAGTGTGTCATGAACTAATTAGCATGTCCGTCTGAGCGGACTGCCCACACACACACACACACACACAGATCTCCCATCTGCCCGTGACTCATGTCTCTTCTCGCTGTGATCACGGGCCGTTCAGATCTTCTCAATGAGCAATCGCATCGTTACGTGTCACATTATTAATGTACATTTGCTGGATTTATTATAAAACGATTGCTGATCCTGGCGATTTTATTTTGCAAATGAACAGCTACATGATATTTCTCACTAGTGAGGGAATAACGGTGTTGTTCTTGAAGCAGATGAACTTACAGTTTCATTATTAGCAGAGATGCTGCAGTCGAACACTGTCGAGACACACAGACTCAGGTAATTCACACACACTTAATCTCTCCCTCATAACGGCATTAGTCTGCTATCAGTGGATCAAACCTCCGTCACAAGCGCTAAAATGATGTTCTGGAATCAGCAACGGTGTGGGATAAGAAATAAGTCCTACACAAGTTCAATAGAGCTTTTTAAGGACAAAAACCTGACAAATGTCTTGAAATACATCATGTGAACCAGCATGCATTCAGCGTGACACCGTGTCCTAACTACACGTGACGCGATAAAATTCCAGCGACAGCAAGTGTCGGTGCGGATCCACTTGTCCGTGTGGCACTTCTGTTGCGCCGTGCTCCGCTTTATTCATATGGGTGACATCACGCGACTTTGATGCACCCGTAAAGCATTCTGGGAAGGCGGCGCTTCATTTAGAAAAATGCTGCGCGTCAAAAAGCTGGCCTATGCAAATGAATTCCGTTGAACGCTTTGACTATCCAATAGAAGTAGAGCATATGGAGATGGGGGGAAGTCTCTCGCAGGTCCTCTGTTCTAGACTGGCCGCTGGCTCAAAAGCACGCCCATAGCGGTAAACTTGAGGAACGCCCATCAAAGTACAAATGTGGGGAAGCGTTGCTACAACACGCGAATGTCGTGAAGGACAAATGGATCCGCACCGTCAGATATGGAAAGCCTTTAGGGCCAAATACACACGGATTTTAACGCGTATTTCACGCGTATTTCATGAGTATTTTACACGTAAAATACGCGTTGATTATGTCACGCGTATTTCACGTGTATTTCACGCGTAAAATACGTGTTGATTAGGCTATGTCACGCGTATTTCACGCGTATTTCACGAGTATTTCACGTGTAAAATACGTTGATTATGTCACGCGGTAAAATACACGTACACGTTACACGTAAAATACGCGTGAAATACGCGTTAAAATTCGCGTGTATTTGGCCCTAAAGGCTTTCCATAGTCAGAACAGCGTGTGAGCGGAGTCTCTCCGTGAAAGTGCACTGTTGGCCCGCAACTTGCATTGTAAATGGGTAAGGACATAATCATCAAATCAAGAAATAACATTATTAAAAATCAAAACATTGACAAAATATACTCATTGACTAATTTTGTTATGAAGTACAGTAGTATGTTTGCATAGAATTCATTTTGAACGCTATATTACATGCTTTCAAAATCTGAGGTAAATTATCCGTTATGGCTTGTGGCACAGTGACCTATTTTTAACTAAAAATAAATAATGTGTACTCATAACCAGTGTAATTTCTTCATTCTCTCAGCCGCGACGTCGCAGAAATTGGAACCGTTTCTTGATTAGAAACTTAGCGTGTCGCCGTCGCGTCTGATTTAGGACAAAAACTCTGATTAACATGGAAAAGATACATTTAACGCGTGTCGCGGCGTCGCGTCGCGTGTAGTTAGGTGCGAGACTAAAACCTCGGTGATAGTTGGACCAAAATAATTAGTATTTGGTTTTTGAAAGCATTGAATATTGATCTCAAAAGCAGAAGCAGAGACTGAAACCCACAATCCTTCAGAAAATAACTTCAGCTATCCGTGGCCCGAATTGTTCAATAATTGTGTTCTCCTGAGAAGTTGAAGGAGTTGAAGATGTGTGAAATTACAGGGTCTGTGGGAATAAAAGCTATTTTACACGGACAAGCTTTTAATTCTTTGTTCGGGCTTCTGTCAGACTGTGAAAGTGAGTACTTGAGCTATAAAAAGCTTCTTGCTTTTGTGTCCGAACTGCTTGAGTGGCTCTCAGCGAAATAACTGCAGCATCTGGTCTCAGCGAGGGTCCTGACGCTCCACAAATACTTCATCCAGCCAGAAAAACATATTCACCATGACAACATTCTTATTCTGGACTCAATTCATGCTTTTCATCCATCACTCAAGGTTTCAATGCCGCTCTTTGTTTGTGAAGGCAAGTGTCGCATCCATTCTCGCTCATCATAGTGATTCAATATGAATAAGTATTAAACTTGATTACATAGGCTACCTCGTTTCTGAATGATGGATTTACCTATGATTGATATTAACTTACAGTATATCTCCAGACCAGAATGTCATTGTCTATAATCACTCATGAAACCACCATGGAAGCCTATTTCTGCCACAAAAGACCTAATCTTTGGTAAATCGTAAACATTATTCACTTCAGAATGCTATCATTTTACTTTACCATCATATGAGGATGAAAATAATGGTCTTTAATGACAAAACGCTGAATACTTAACCCTCAGGTGTGATCCTAATTTTTATTTATTATAAATGTTAAATCACTGTCTTCGATAAAGTTTTGTCTATCCATATATGGTGGTTGTTTTTTATTTTGGGGGTATTTTTGAATTTATTTACTTCGAAAAGTACCATATTTTCTATGTAAATTGTGCTTATTTTTATTATTATTTTTTTAACTACATTAAAATATCATTCCAGTAAGTTTTTAGAGTTAAAACCTAAAGATCAAGTGACCTGGTGTCTTATTTTGGCTATTTCAGAATGCTCTAAATTACAGTTTTCCCATTAATTTCTATGGGTGCCCATTTTTGACCCAAATACAAGATTAAGGAGTTTTTTTTCAACCGCTTAACATGAAGATGCACATGTAACCTGTGTAAAATCACAGAACATCTGCTCTGCTCTGATTAATGTTGATCAGTCGTTTGCTTTACCCAGAATCCCCTTTGTTATTTGTTCATCAGGACGCACCTGTTGCCGGAGTCCTCTCCCCTTCAGTGTTCATTTCCAGTTGCATCATCCCGGTGGATTTTTCCTTAAAAACAATTTAGCGTTCCCTACGGCTCACGAGAACAAAACAAGCGCTGAGCCGTAACTGCGCTCTGTTGCTTTATGGCCAATTATAGTTCATTTCTGAATCTATAAACAGCGAGTGTTACAAGAGTTCAAGCGCAGGTGGAGCCGAGAGAAACGTGAGGCCTGATGCATGAAAATGTCCTTCGTGGAAAATGCCACGTGTCTCGTTCGGAAGCTCGTGAGTCACTGCAATGGATGACAAGAGAAAAGATTTGTCCATTATTTCAGTTTGCATTTTCAATGATTTTTTTTTTCTCTCTCTCAGATTTGATTTGGTTTTTGGGTAATATTTTCTCAGTTTCTGTTGCCATAAATGACCATCCTAAACCACAAACTTCCCTACAATATAGTAAGCAAAAAACAAGCGAAGTATGTCTGAATTCACAGTACTCATAAAAGAGTCCAATAGAGTATGTGATTTCAGACGCAGCCTATGACTATGTTGCCAGTAGAATATTAATATGCTTCTTATTGCATTAATAGAGATGACCAATATAACACTTACTTTATTTCTGATCTGATAACAAGTACTTTCAAATGTATAATATAGTTTTCTCAAATCGATTAATCGCGATTAATTACATCTAACATAAGACATAAGAGAGAGATAACATATAAGATGAGAGAGAGAGAGAGTGAGATCTGGAAACTTTTATGTTAGTCGCAATTAATCGATTTGACTGCAAGTAATACACAATCGAATGCGAAAAGTTGCAAATATCGTCACATGACCTCATAATGTCTTATGTTTATTCCGGTGAGCAGCGTCAAGTTATTATGCATTTTATTCAAATTTTGTCTGTTAAATGCCTTACTTTTGGCACTTTTTATGTACACCGCTCAAAAGTTTGGGAATTTTTGAAAAAAAAGTCTCTTCTGCTCACCGAAGCTGCATTTATTTGATAAAAAAAATTCAGTAAAAACATTGAAATATTATTACAGTTTAAAATCATGTTTTCTATGTGAATATATAGTAAAGTGTAATTTATTCCTGTGATTTTCAGCATCATTACTCCAGTCTTCAGTGTCACATGATCCTTTAGAAATCACTCTAATATGATGATTTGATGCTTAAGAAACATTTATGATTATTTGTCAATATATTATGTTGAAAATATATTAAGTTCATATTTTTGTGGAAACCCTAATCCATTTTCATGATGAATTGAAAGCAAAATTGAAAGCAAAATCTGTTGAATGCAACCTTGCTGAATAAAAGTATAATCTCCTTAAAAACACACAGCAGAAGCATGACTTCAAGGCTCCTGCATCTCTTCTCTGTTAATTCAAGGTTTCTGTTCTGCCGTCCGCACACAACACATAAAGACGAAGATCCAGCAAGGCCATTAGCTGAAAAACAGGCATGAGAGACTCACATCTGTCATCCAATCCTTCGTTTTATTGATCTGTCGGTGTAAAACATGTTCCAGAAGTCCAGGCTCTTCTGACGCTCCTTAGATTTACAGTTTACAAGATGTGTGATAATAACTGCGAATGAAAACAAATGATAAATGCATGTTAATCAAATATCTTCACCCCTCCAGATAAATATATATATATATATATATTTACATTCTTTTCTGAAATCCCTTGTGAAAAAGAAGGGAAACGTCAGCATACACCGTAAAAAAAATATTGTTGGTTTAACTTAAAAAAGTAAGTAACCTGGTTACCTTAAAATTTTAAGTTGATTGAACTGGAAGAAGTGAGTTAATACAATGAAGGAGATTAATTTAATCATCAGAAACTCAAAATAATAATTTATCTCAACTAAATAAATTAAGTTGATTTGACAAAAGAAAAAAATGTTGTGATTACTAATCATGAAAAGGTTTTTTATAGTGTTTTAAGAGTAGGCCTTTTCATGATTAGTTATCACAACATTTTTTCTTTAGTCAAATCAACTTAAATAATTTATGTAGTTCAGATAACATGTAATTTTGAGTTTCTGATGATTAAATCATTCTCCTTCATTGCATTAACTCACTTTTTCCAGTTCAATCAACTGGAAAACTTTTCAACTTTTTTAAGTTAAACCAACAATATTTTGTTACAGTGTACTTATAATGGACATTCAATACACATACTAACCCTAACCCTGTAAGTGCACTTCTTTAGAAACACTTGAACTCAAACTAAAGTCATGTTTATTTATATAGCACTTTTTACAATACAGATTGTTTCAAAGCAGGAAAATAATGCAACAAAACGAACAGATTGTGGAATATTTTCAAGGCATAACCTTGACAAACTGTTTTGGAAAAGTTGGTCTTTCCTCACTCCGTATATTTGTTTGCATGATGATGGCATTAATAAGGACTCTTCCCGCTGAGACACACTCCAGCTGTGGCCGGGAAATCTCCACGATGTTGACGATTACGTAAGAACACAAAAAGCTGAGAAGTTCCACCGGACAGAAACCTCACGTGTCTGCGAGCTGAAGGAAAGCCGACATTACCCACGGCCGTGGGAGTTGGTAATTGACGGGTTCAGAGGGGAAAAGACAGTCTTTGCTCTTTCTTCTGTCTCTAATATTGGCACTTGTTTTGCAGTTGGCAGCGTCTCCCTCTCATTCTGTGTGATGGTCCTCCAGCTGGGATAACAGTCACATCACCGATGGACTCGAGCTCAGATTGTTAGTTGAATGGCTGCTTATAGACGGCTTTTATGTGTGTATCCCGGCTTACAAAAATATGTTCTGAAAGCATTTAACGCTCCCATTGAAGGGATACACTCTTAAGAAAAGGTTCTATAGAACCTTAAAAGGTTCTATCAGCGCTACGTGTTTGGAACCCCTAAAAGGGTTCCTCTGGGTTCTATATAGAACCCCGGGGGTTCCATACTTGGCCAATAGAACCTTTTACCAAAAAAATGGTTCTATATAGAACCATTTTGGAATTCCATATATGAAGCAGGGGATGGAACCATTTCTGGTTCTAAATAGAACCATTTCTTCTAAGTTATATCGTTTCACTTGATAAGACCCTTATTCATCGTCTGGAATCATTTAAAGCCCTTTGAACAGTTTCCAATTAGCACTGAAACTCTCATTTGGACCTTGAACCGTTTGGACCCCATTGAAGTCCATTATATGGACAAAATCCTGGAATGTTTTCATCAAAAACCTTAATTTCTTTTCGACTGAAGAAAGAAAGACGTGGACATCTTGGATCACATGGGGGTGAGTAAATTATCAGCAAAAGTTTTTTAAAAAGTGAACTACTCCTTAACTAAGTTTAACAATGAGCAATACATTCGTTAAGTATTAATTCATCTTTGATTATGTTAGTATTAAAAAACGGTCATTGTTAGGCTACTTCATGTTAGCTCAGGTTCATTAAACTACATTAACATACAACTTTTGATTTCAATAATGTATTAGTAGCCTAAATGTTGAAATGAACATTAAGCAAGGTTAATAAATGCTTTTTTGTATTTTTGATAAAGTGTTACCGTTATTTGCAATTGATGTTTATCTTTGAGTCCATCAAATTTCTAATAAAAAGGAAAATAATTAAATGAGTATTCGATTATCATGAAAACAAATCGTCTAGGTACCGATGTTTCATTAGACCAAAAGTTTATTTTGCACCGGAGTTCTCCTTATATTAACATATTTAACATATTTACTCATGTGAAGTCATATATTAATACTAGACACCTTAAAGATTATGTCTTTGTAATAATGTCTTATGTTAACCTTTCGTGTTGGAGCTTTGACGCAGCCATCATCCAATGACGCAAACAACACTCAAACTGCTCTGGTCATGTGACATTTTGCGCTAATCATGTGAAACAACACAAATGTAATTTAAATTGAGACACTTTCTTCCAGAAATGCACTAAAACAGCAGTCAATAACAAGAGCCTTTTATTAAGAGCAAATGATCTCTTTCTTTACGGTCACTATTGTGAAGTCCAGTCATTAGTTCTTCCTCGAAAGCGTTTGTTGCATTAAACCATCCGATTGCACTTCGACAGGTGAAAAGCGGTGAACTGAACCGATTATATTGATTAAACGCGTCACGACTTTCCTGTGAGGACACGCGGGCGAACGACCCGGCGGCCCGTTATCATCACAAATGACAAAGTGTGAGGCGTCCGCTGAACTCAAGCTGTTGTGTGTCCTTGAATCAATCAAAGGATGTTAGAGATGGAGAGAGTGTGAATGTAATCGAGTTTGTCACTCCTCAAACCTGTTCAGAAAGAAACTGCATCAAAGATCTGCCTAGAAATCTGTCTGAATTATAGACCCATCCATTAAGAGATGAGAACGGCTGCATCTTTCTCAGTAAGTCAGTGTTTTATGTCATTGTTCTGAACGTGCACAAAGCTTCTCTGTATCCCCGTTTCTTCAGAAAGACTAAATGACAGATGTGACATGAGGAAATTGACTCCCTCTGAATGCTGCGGCTCGAAGGACTGTATTTTACAGCGATTGTGTTTCTTTGTCACGAGAGTGCATGTCATAATTATCAGCGAGAAACTTTCTCTGAGTTCAGAGTTGAGGGCGTCGGTTAATGAATCATGGCGGAAGCTATTAGCTGGAATGGTGAATGTTAATGTTCATTTAAAGAATGAGTTAGGGTGTGTGACAAATTTCCCATCATTCCATGATGCAGAATGCTAAAATGCATAGATAGCTCCATTTATACACCTAATGCATGATATTTGCTCTTGGTTGATGCATGCATTTAAAAACTGCTGTAATGGTTTCCGTATGGTGCAATTTTTCTACATTGCATAAAACATGTTTTGGATGCATATGTTTTTAAATGCATGTTTTAGCATGCACTAATGCTAATCCTGTAGGATGCAAGTTTTTCATGCTGTTTTTTAGCTTAAGATATAATGTATTATAAAAGTAGGCCTATTATAGAAGAGATGCATTAAAACACAACCAATTTCAGACGTAACAAAGAATCTGTAAAAATTATAATGCATTTTAACTTTGGTTATTTATGCAATTATATAATGTAGCTACCTATCTCTCTTTGGTTGTCCATCGTGTCTGATGATGACATAATTGACATTGCTCAATTTGCTCCTCATTTGCGGTGTATTCTTTGGTCTTTTGGATGCACTAATCCTGATACATAAGGATTGATTGTGTACAGATAGGGCTTGAGTTTTCTGTGGGTGTGGAACTGATTAACGTTTTATAGAAGATTTGATTCTCAGTCGAAAAGAGAAATTACGTGGTGGATTTTATGTAAGCTAAAATGTACTTATAATTCTTCACATTAACATGCCCATGTGATTTCTCAGTGAAAATGAAAAGGCCGGGTTATTCCCGTAAAGTCAGTTCGGTTCACATTTGCATTTCTATAAACGTCTCCTCTCAGAATCAGTCATCGGTCTCTCTGAGCAGAATCTGACTGGCGATCAGGCATTAACACTAAATCAACGCTAATTTCTAATTGGCTATTCAGAGAGGCGAGCTCGAGGTCCGATCCGCGTGGGGAATGAGACACGGGGGTATATATGTGGGCATTTCTCACTTCTGCATGCATCTGCCCAATTATCCCAAACCAACGGCTGCCGATCAGCCCACCAACCCCGAAGATGATGCATAATCAGCCATTTATTTTTAAATCCTGATTTACATGGTCTCCCCTCACCAGGAACTATAGAACAAACTGAAGAATTCTTTAATGGGTTTTCACCGAGTCGATTAAATATGGCCGTTTGCTGCTTTGCTGTATCAAACCGATTAGTCACTGATATATTTAGGCCAAAGCTGAAACCATGTTTCCCATGCGGGTGATTTTATTTATTTATTTGCAAATTTAGACAATTTGTTTATTCAGAAATGTATGTAGACATTTAGACAATCTGCGTCAAGAGTGACGGATACATTTAGGCCATACCTGAATCCACGCTTTCTTTCTTTCTTTCTTTCTTTCTTTCTTTCTTTCTTTCTTTCTTTCTTTCTTTCTTTCTTTCTAACTAATCTTTCTTTCTTTCTAACTAATCTTTCTTTCTTTCTAACTAATCTTTCTTTCTTTCTTTCTTTCTAACTAATCTTTCTTTCTTTCATTCTAACTAATCTTTCTTTCTTTCTTTCTAACTAACCTTTCTTTCTTTCTTTCTTTCTTTCTTTCTAACTAACCTTTCTTTCTTTCTTTCTTTCTAACTAATCTTTCTTTTTTTCTTTCTTTCTAACTAATCTTTCTTTCTTTCTTTCTAACTAATCTTTCTTTCTTTCTTTCTTTCTTTCTTTCTTTCTTTCTTTCTAACTAATCTTTCTTTCTTTCTTTCTAACTAATCTTTCTTTCTTTCTTTCTTTCTTTCTTTCTTTCTTTCTTTCTTTCTTTCTTTCTTTCTTTCTTTCTAACTAATCTTTCTTTCTTTCTAACTAATCTTTCTTTCTTTCTTTCTTTCTTTCTTTCTTTCTTTCTTTCTTTCTTTCTTTCTTTCTAACTAATCTTTCTTTCTTTCTTTCTTTCTTTCTTTCTTTCTTTCTTTCTAACTAATCTTTCTTTCTTTCTTTCTAACTAATCTTTCTTTCTTTCTTTCTTTTATTTCTTTCTTTCTAACTAATCTTTCTTTCTTTCTTTCTTTCTTTCTTTCTTTCTTTCTTTCTTTCTATCTCACATTTCATGGAAGGATAGTGCTATTGCATACAGAAAGGCTTTAAAAACTGCTAGACCTGCTTACTTTTCGACTCTCAGAAGAAAACATACACAACATTAAGTATGTATTTGATACAGTGGCTAAATTGACAAGATGTAAAGTTTTAACTTCAGATGTTTCCAAACAGCACTTTATGAATTTGTTTACTTGCGAGATTGATACTATTAGAGAGAAAATGATAACCATGCAACCGTCTCCTACAGTATCACATCAGCAGCTGTCTTGCTATATTTTATTCAGAATCATATTTATTTGAAAACTGATTTTGAAATGAATTTTACAAATGTTTTTAGAAATTATTTTTTTTTTTAAATGTTTCATTGCTGAATGATCAATACTGAGTGATGACTATTTTAGGCACGATTTAAAACCCTATTTCCATGCATTATTCATTATTGATTGATTGACTGATGTGTTTTGTTGCATAATTTCAGTGAATATAGCCTGATAAGCGCATCTCTCTCTCTCCTGTGCTGTGACTCACCGGTCTTTGCACAGGTTCGGACCGTATGGACGGATGAAAGCCTGAGCGGATCCTGCTGCTATTTTCTCACGTACGGCTCCAGCACAGCTTGGACTCGCTTCATTCTCACAGTGATTTATATTAAAATATAAAAGTGTAATTAAAAATCAGTGAGTGTCCAGATCACAGTAGCCAAAGCGTCTGTTGATGACCTTACGAATATGATCCTGTCATTTAGGAATCAACTTTTACGTTCGTCTTTGTAGTATTTTGTTATAGAATGATATATGAGAAATGAATAATGTATGAGATATGATATTATGAGAAATGATTTATGCATGTGATGTGAAGGTCATGGGTTTGATTCCCAGGGAATGCATGAACTGATCAGTGTCTGCTAAATGTAAAAGCGTTGGTTTTGTGTGTCTAATTGTGATGTGTTTGAATAAATGGAAGTGTAAATAATAATAAAGCCATAAAGACACAATAAAAGCATCATAACAATAGTGAATCATGCACTATATATTCCAAGTCTTCTGAGTCATGTGTTTTGTGTGAGTAACAGACTGAAATTTGAGTATTTTTTGCATTTTGAGTAAAAATTTGCATCTAGGCAACATACTCAGAATATTCACATCTTCACTGATGGTTTATGATTGGATTTGTTGGGCTAGTTATGGTAAATGACTGATCAACTCTCAGAATCGTCTGATTCTCTTGAATCTCAGAGTTTCTCGGGTTTTTCGTCATCTCCTGCTTCATGCTCGGCACATTTCCAGGTTGCTTTTCACCAGAGATTTTCAAGTGGAGATTATGGTGCTCACAAAATTGAATTACCCAGCAGTGCTCCTGTGAACCAGCCGCCCATCCGCGCTACGTGTGCTGTTATATAGATCAAATCAGAAACATTCAAGCAACAGGTCGTCCTGGTTCTGACAAATGCAATAACCCGCAGAGAGAGACTCGTGTCTGGTTGAGAGGGATCAAAGTGACCTGAGACGCTCTGGTGACTTTGGGTCGGAGGGATTTTCAGGCTGTCTTTGTTGATTTTGTCACATTTATGCATTGGCCAGAATTGCATTCAAGCTCTGTTCATGCATTGCCAGGGAAGTGAACCCATGTTGACTTTGGCACTTCAGGGACACACTGAAGTCAAACACACACTGATTCTCTAAACTTTAGGATCACCGTTAAGGAAATGTATGAGTGAAAACATAGATTTGTACATTGTCTGAGAAGATTGCCTGTGCAAAACTCAGCAGCACAACACTAGACCCTAACCTGAACCAAAACCCAGGATAATTCATGTATAGAAATTAGAGGATGTTTGATATATGAGAAATTATGAGATATTCAGTGTTTCCCCAACCATTGTTTTAGGGGGTTCTCTCCAGGCTCTAGATTCACTGACCTAAATTGACGGTGTCGTGTTTTGTTTTGTTTGTTTATATTGAGAAAATTATGGTAATGTATTTTTTGTGTTGGTCATCTTTCTTGTGCTTTTTATGATGGTCATCTTGTTTTTGTATTATGTTTTGTGTCATTAGTGTCTTTGTATGTAAGTGCAAGAAACTGAACTGAATCCACTCTTTGTGATCATTTAACCGCTTGATTTGAGAAACTATCATCATGACACATAAACTGTAAGAAAGATGGACGACGCCCCTTCGCTCTTTTCCATCAGAGAGAACTATCTAATCATTGATAAATGCAGTAACAAATTGATTAGATCTATTTTTGTCAGGATCTCTCCCCCTCCATCTAAATTTGTTTGGGTTAATATGTTTCCCTCATTTGAGTGGGAACATTTTTTGGGGAGTTCTTAGCCGGTATTGTAAAACCAAAGAAGTGTCTTTTAAAATTGCTCACAGAATATATGCTGTGAAAGACACATTAGAGTGTTTTCATCTGGATATTGATTACAATTGCTGTTTTTGTTATTGTGAAAGAGAGTCTATTGTGCACTTATTCTTTGAATGTCCCTAATCTTCAATCTTTTGGAATGAGAAGTCTCAATTTCTAGGTTTTAACATGAATTGCATCCTTGTCTTAGGCCTAAATATGTCTTCTGTCTTACTTCATACAAATGACTTTGACTTTCCTATAAGAAAAAATGTATGTTATGGTTTGTTTCTATTATTAGGAAAATTTCATATTCATCAATCTAAGTGGACTAACTCAAAACCCAACTTTGCTCATTTCAGAACAGCCTTTAAAATGTAGGCTATTTTGAGTCTATAATTTTTTTTAAAAATCGAAAAACCCAAAGATATGTATGTCTGCTAAAAGAATTTAATATATGTTTGTGATGCCCTCTGCTTATTTATTTTTCTTCTCGTGTTTTTTCTTTCTTTTTCTCTTTTTTTATTTATTTTTCTTCTTTTTCCAAATCATTGTTGTCTCATGTTATACTTATCAGAAAATGTGTAAAAGAAATGTCACGAACTTGATATCAAACTCTGTGATTTTGAAAACTTAATAAAAAAAAAAGCCGCCAATGTTCCGATATGGCGCTGACATCTTGGAACTTGAGTCTGCGCACTTGCATTTTCGGCCCGGGACCAGACATGCGCAGTCGTGAGCAGCAAATAAAGCCGCGAAATCAAGACCGCGCTCTCCTCATACTCGCTGAATCAAACCAACGCCAGCACACGCCTCGCACTTTCATTAGTGGCCTCTGTCTGCTTCCTTCCTTTCCAATCTCTGGAGAACCTCGATAAAATAAGGTAAATACAACTACTAACCACACTATAAACATTATAAAAAAAGTCCGCTGGTGCTTCAGTGGCTACTTCGCACAGAGAACCTGTCAATCACGGTATCAAAGGACCGTTTTTATAGCATCAAATAACTATCTAAAACAAACTTATTTTAAAAACAAACTCTTGAAATTACATCAACGTGATAGAAACTACAATAAATGACAGAAACTATCTTGTGGATATCTTGCGCGGGAAGCTTGTCATGACATAAACAAACGGAAACTCTTCACGGCAACCCGTCAAAATAAAAGTTCGGTTTAACTTGACAGAAATATGTTACTGTTGTACAGTAGAATTTAGATATGTCCTAATGTAATAATACACCAACACTAATCCAAATAAATTATGATTTTTTTTTAAACAAAACTGAATATAAGGAATAGGCCTAAGTCAATTTTAATTAAAAAAAGCCATTTTTTTTTTCATTTTAACAGTAAAGCCCATTGTACAGCTTGTTATTTTACAAATAGTTTATGATAAATGATACAATGTGTGTTTTATGCTGCATGATATTATTATTATTATTATATGAAAAAGTACATATTAGATGTGTGAGACCTGATATATGATGTGTGAGAAATTATATTTGAAATTAGATATGACATAGGATGTCACTATTGATATTTGAATGATATAAATGTGTGATATATGAGACATTGTGAGAAATTATATATGATGTACTGTACATACATCATTTATGAGGTATAAAATATCAAGTAGGATACATTTGATATGATGTATAATGTCTGATTTGTGGCATGATGCATTATATATAATATGTGATATGTTATATATGAGATATTATACATGAGAAGATATATGATAAATACAATATTATGTATGAGAAACAAGATGTATAATATTAAATTAGATATAAAAATGTTTTACGATATGAATATGAGCAATAGTTACAGTGATGCTCAAGTTAATTTAATTTATATTAATTAATATATTCTGAAAAAAATTAGAATATATACATTTTCCAAAAGCATAAGTGCTTCATCAGATCAGTGCGTTGGACTGAGGCAGAGTGTGTTTTACGAACAGCTCATCAAGCATGACTCAGTGATTAATGCACCGACTTGACCTTTACTAAGCACTGTGTTTCAACCTCGTCTGTAAATGCACATATAGATTTGATGCACTCAAGGCAAGGATAAAGAGAAGGACGCTGTTGCTCAGGCAACGGATCCTTTTGTATCCCTTTAGACAGCAGAATAAAAACGCACCGTGTTTTTCCCACTGAGTAATTCCAGTCACAGAACGAGCGTATCTCCCCTCCCGTCCGAGAAAAGAGGAGGTGATTGTGAATGAGCGTCGTCGCTCTCGGATGCCTGTTACCGTAGCAACACAGGGAGCGCTGAGGTATAAAAACACACGCTTTCTCAGACGGGACTCAGAAACTCTGAGCTGCACACACACACACATCATGCTGAGGCCTAAGGATCTGTGTCAGGGATCCGGCATCAAAACCTTCCTGGAAGCCATGCAGAGCGGGAAAGTCCACCTGGCCCGCTTCGTTCTGGACGCTCTGGACGGGAGGATCATCGACGGGAGAGCCGAAAACGGCCGGACGCTTCTGATGTACGCCGTGAGCCTTCAAGAGCACGGCTGCCGAGCCAAGTTCGCCAAACTTCTCCTGGAGAAAGGCGCGGATGTGAACGCGCGAGACGATCGCGGCCGGACGGCTTTGAGCCTCGCGTGCGAACACGGGTTCTTGGATTCGGTGAAGCTCCTGGTTCAGTTCAACGCCGACCCAGAGCTCACGGACACCTGGGGGAACAGCGCGCTGATGTACGCCGCGTGTGGAGGACACAACCACGTCCTGGAGTTCCTGGTTCGGGCCTTTAAGAAGCTCGGATTGCGACTGGACCTCACGAACCACGCCGGACACTCGGCCGTACAAGTCGCCGATTTCTTCGGGCACAACCAGTGCGTTCAAGCGCTCAATTTGTGCGGGAAGAAGACGGTGAGTCCCACTGAACCCGTGGAAGATCTCCGATGGCCCAATCGGCTCCCGAAACACGTCCTGGAGCGCTTCTCCCGACAAATCCAGAGCCGACAAGAGGAGCTCCTCCCGGCTTTGTTTCAAAAACAAATGCGTCTCAGCGACAACCTGCGAATCCACTTCAGGCGTCCGCCGGCCAATCACGACGTGATGTTCGCATCCAAACAGATTCAAAACGCATTCCTGAAGGAGGTCGGCGGACCGCCGGATATTGAAACGCCACACTTGGGGAAAGGCCGATTCAATCCGGAGCAGCGCAAACAATCCTACCAAGGAGACGTTCGCGAGATCAACCGGTTCAAAAGAGCTTCGCTTCAGGACGAAAAACCTCTCGTGGCGAAGTTCTACAGCGGGAAGATGAGCGACACCGTCCAATCCCAGAGCTGGAGAGATCCCACATCCTCCAGACAGAGCAGACTCCTGCCGGGTCGGGAAGAGCTGGAGCCGGAGCGGATCAAACCTCGCTCGTCGGCGCTCTCGGGACTGGGGACGCGGCTCCTGCGCAGGTTCACGGCTCCCGAGTTCCTGAGGCACAGAGACTGTCCGAGCGGGAAAGGGAGGATCTCTCGCTCCGAAACCTTCCCGTTCACACACACACACGTGAGAGTGAACAGCCAGCCCAGCGTGGACAGCATCAGCGCGGTGAGGTGCGAGTTCGGGAGCAGTTCAGCTCTTAAATGAGGCGTGTAGACGACCTGGGAAATGAAATCAAAGACGTTTATGACTCTCACATAGGGCTGTCAAAACGATTAATCGCATCCAAAATAAAAGTTTGTGTTTACATAATATATGTGGGTGCACTGTGTATAATTATTTAGTATATATACATAAAAAACACACATGCATGTATATTTAAGAAAAAAAAAATAATTATATATAAAATTTTTATATATAATATAAATTATATACAAATCTATATACAGATATATATGTGTGTTTATTTATATATATATATATATATATATATATATATGAAGAGTTCAGATGCAAAAGCCTCTAAGTGCCATTTGAAATTTTCTTCTAAAATGCTCATTTTTATCAAGCTTGTATATTTAAGTTCAGTAATTTCACTTAAATGGCAATGAAGATTACCTATTAATTGTCATTTAAGTGAAATTACTGAACTTAAATATACAAGTTTGATAAAAATGGTCATTTTAGAAGAAAATTTCAAATGGCATTTAGAGGCTTTTGCATCTGAACTCTTCATATATATATAAAATAATTATACACAGTGCCCCCACAAATATTATGTAAACACAAACTTTTATTTTGGATGCGATTAATCGCGATTAATCGTTTTGACAGCCCTACTCTCACAGAGACTACACTCTTAGAAGAAAAGGTTCTATATAGAACCTTAAAAGGTTCTAAAGCGCTACGTATTTGGAACCCCTAAAATGTTCTAAATCAAAATTCAAGATATGGGGGTTAGAAAATGCATATATTTATATCATTTTATGTAGTTAATCAATATCACACGAAGAGTGCCATTTCAGATTTTCTCCTCCAAAAATCAGCATGATTAAAATGTGATATTAAGTTTAATAAACAATCATTTAATTACAACTACAAAATATTGGAGAATAATGTAATATATGAATGAAAAATAGCCTATAAAGAACCTTTGTGCCAAACGGGTTCTTTATCGTCATTATAGAACCTTTTTTAGCATAAAATGTCATTTGGAGTTGAGTAAAGAACCCTATGCTACTGTACATATATAGAACCCTTTTTTCTAAGAGTGTAAAACATTCTTAAATCAAGATACAAGAAATGTTTACTCTTTGAAAGCAGTTTATTTTTCAGATCCCCTCACTTTAATGTTAACTGATGCATTTATTGCAGTATTTTTTTAATCTTTGTTAATGTTAGTTACTGAAAATCCAGCTGTTTGTTCATGTTAGTTCATGCTTTTTTAATAACGTAGAAAAAAAGGTACAAAAGCTGTCACTGGGGCGGTACCTTTTCAAAAGGTACACTTTTGTACCTAAAGGGTGCATATTGGTACCTTCATGGTACATATTTGTACAATTATGATACCAATATGCACCCTTTAGGTACAAAAGTGTACCTTTTGAAAAGGTACCGCCCCAGTGACAGCTTTGTACCTTTTTTTCTGACAGTTTTTGTACCTTTTTTAAGTTAAGTTGAACAATACTTCAACTTCTATTAATCTGAGTTTACATTTCAGAAATGTAAACTCAGATTAATAGAAGTTGAAGTATTGTTTAACTTAACTGATAACCCTTATTGTAAAGTATTGCCCATTTTTCTTCATATCTAAGACGTAAATCTATCTTGATTTAAGTATGTTTGGATATTTGTGCTGGAAAACAAGTTAGACGTTATAAATAGTCGTGTGCTTGATCTCTCGAGGTCTCCGACTGCCTCTCATGAACATCCTTCAGATAATAATGATGTAATTATTACCGACACTGTTTTGCATGGCTAAAGTGTCTCTGCATTGAGCTGTTATAATAATGCGTGCATGTTATATTTCGGTTGCACTTTATTTTACAGTGTGTGCACCAACCAACCAAGACCTGAGTAATATAAGGCAACAACATTCAGGACTCGTCAAGTATATATGAAGATGCAAAACAAGGCTGTAAAATAAAGTGCTGCCTATATTTTTATACACATATTTTGTCTCGGAAGCAAAAATGAATCAATTATTTGTGATTAAAATACAGTTGCATATCGATTCATATGTCAATAATTTATATTCTATACCCTTTGATAGACAACTGTATAAACTCAAAGCATCTGTCTGTGTGAAAAACTGTATTTATTTTTCTTTTGATAGACACATATATGAATAAAGCACTTGTGTATAAGCTTAAAGGAAAATAAAACTTGATACTGGTGTTTTTTTTTTATATGCATGATTTATTCTTTAAAAAAAATTAAATGTATATTTCTCTTTTCATCAACACACACAAAAGCACACAGCAAATGTTGTGGAAAGAAGGTCGATTATGAGTCACGTGTCCTCGGCTGCTGGCATATACACTAACAAGTGCACACTAACAAGGGGCCGTTCACACCAGATGCCTCGTGCAATCAAGCACAGACGGAGCGGCACAGAACAAACCAGTTCGGAAACACGTTTGCATGACGTGGTTTTGTGTGAGGAACAGCTTTTATTCTTCACTTTTCTCCACTGCAGCTCTCAAATCTCATTTCTGTATATTCAAAGCTGGTATCGGGTCTGTTCAGCATTATATAACTTCAGAAGATTTAGTTCTACTGCTCACTCTTAGGAAAAAATGGTTCAATGTTGTTCCATGTGAACCTCAATTTTAAACAAATCTTTGTGCGAAAGAGCTCTGCATATGAAGAGTTCAGATGCAAAAGCCTCTAAGTGCCATTTGAAATTTTCTTCTAAAATGATCATTTTTATCAAACTTTTATATTTAAGTTCAGTAATTTCACTTAAATGGCAATGAAGATTACCTATTAATTGTCATTTAAGTGAAATTACTGAACTTAAATATACAAGTTTGATAAAAAATCCTCATTTAAAGAGAAAATTTCAAATGGCATTTAGAGGCTTTTGCATCTGAACTCTTCATATGCAGACATGTCCGCGTAATTCTTACATTAATGCGTTATTTCAATTTATTCCAGTGATAAAGTATGTTTATGAGCTGTTTAACTAAAATTACAAACTAAATGTGTCCTATGGAGTGCCTGATGGAACCCTTAAAGGAGTAGTTCACTTTAAAAAAAAAAAAATTGCTGATAATTTACTCACCCCCATGCCATGTCACCCCCAAGATGTCCATGTCTTTCTTTCTTCAGTCGAAAAGAAATGAAGGTTTTTGATGAAAACATTCCAGGATTTTCTCCATATAATGGACTTCAATGGGGACCAAACGGTTCAAGGTCCAAATGAGAGTTTCAGTGCAAACTGTTCAAAGGGCTTTAAACGACACCAGACGATGAATAAGGGTCTTATCAAGCGAAACGATCGCTCATTTAAAAAAAATAAAATAAAAAAAAGTTTTATACGCTCAAATGGTCGCCTTGCTCTGTTCTTTGATGCGCGTTTGTGACTCTCCTGTTTGAATCTTTTTTCGTGTCATTTGGTTCATTCAACGAACGAAATGAACAAGTTGACTCGGGAAAAGATTCGTTCATTTTGATAAACGAGTTCGAACAGGAGAGTCACGAACGCGCATCACAGAACAGAGCAAGGCGAGCATTTGTGCTTATAAAAGTTAAACTTTGTTTTTTTTTTTAAATGAGCGATCGTTTCGCTTGATAAGACCCTTATTCATCGTCTGGAATCATTTAAAGCCCTTTGAACAGTTTGCATTGAAACTCTCATTTGGACCTTGAACCGTTTGGACCCCATTGAAGTCCATTATATGGAGAAAATCCTGGAATGTTTTCATCAAAAACCTTAATTTCTTTTCGACTGAAGAAAGAAAGACATGGACATCTTGGATGACATGGGGGTGAGTAAATTATCAGCAAAAGTTTTTTTTTTAAGTGAACTACTCCTTTAAGTTTCCATTTAGAACCTTTTCTTCTAAAAGTGCCGTGTGTGTGTGTGTGTGTGTGTGTGTGTGTGTGTGTGTGTGTGTGTGTGTGTGTGTGTCGTCTCTATGAACTTTTGCAAAGGAAAAAGCTGCATTAAGACTCCTCCTCGTCGCACATGATCAACGCTCCTCCCACCTGGACATCGTTTACTTTTTCCAGCTACAGCATTGGGATGCAGCGCGAGACTACAGCTTGCCGTCTAAAAGACTATTTAGGTGAGTTGAAACAATGGCTAAGTTGCTAAACGCATCTTGTTCACATGTAGGGTCCCTGTTCATGTTGGACAGACATTTTAATTGCATTTTGTGTCTGTTAAGAGGCTCAAAAACGCTCTTTATGTCCATGCCCCCATTGCTACAAAAGCATACAAAAGCTGTCACTGGGGCTGTACCTTTTCAAAAGGTAAACTTTTTCCATTTTAGGTGCTAATTTAGGTGTTAATATGTACATTTTAGGCGGTAATGTGTACATTTTAGGTGCTATTATGTACATTTGGGTGTTAATATGTACATTTTAGGTGGTAATATGTACATTTTAGGTGCTATTATGTACATTTGGGTGTTAATATGTACATTTTAGGCGCTATTATATACGTTTTAGGTGCTAATATGAGTATTTTAGGTGCTAATGTGTATATTTTATGTACTATTATGTACATTTTCATGTTAATATGTACATTTTAGGTGGTAATGTGTACATTTTAGGTGCTATTATGTACATTTGGGTGTTAATATGCACATTTTAGGCGCTATTATGTATGTTTAGGTGCTAATATGTACATTTTAGGTGCTATTATATTCGTTTTAGGTGGTAATATGAACATTTTAGGTGCTAATGTGTATATTTTATGTACTATTATGTACATTTTCGTGTTAATATTTACATTTTAGGTGCTATTATGGTCATATAGGTACTAATATGTACGTTTTAGGTGGTAATATGATTATTTTAGGTGCTAATGTGTACATTTTAGGTGCTATTATGTACGTTTAGGTGTTAATATGTACCATTAAGGTATTCCAATATGCACCCTTTAGGTACAAAAGTGTACCTGTTGAAGAGGTACAGCCCCAGTGACAGCTTTTGGACCTTTGTTTCTGAGAGTGTACTCATAAAGGTCTAACGATCAAGATTAACTTAAAAATTGCCCGGAGTTCTCCTTTAATGTAATGTTAACCCATAAAGCTAAGTTTGATAATTAATCTGCTATGTATGTCATGTTTATGACAATTTATGTTGTGTCAGGTTGTCATGACAAAGACACTGACAGGTTATGATGTATTGGTTTATGTCAAGGTGTCATAACAAAGACATCTCAATGTCATATTTGCATTCAAAATGTCGTAATTGAGCGAATGACACTTAATGTCATAAACATACATAAAATGTGTGATGTCATGATTATGAAGCAGGTGTCATCAAGTAAAGCGTAACCCAATATTCTTCAGCTAAATGCAGTTTTGGTTTTAACCGCTAGAGGGCCCAAAAGTTAAGCGTATCTTTCTTTAAAAAATAGTGCAGACAAAATGCGTCCCGTCCCGTGTGAACGGCCCAAACACAAATCACCATCTCTCTCTTGTCCTCTTTTAATCTGTCAGTATATGATAATTTAGGAAACATCACAGTACAACAGGTAGGATGCAAAAATATCACGATGAACGCTGCATCCAAAATGTAAACACGCACACCAACAGACACACCTTTCCTTTCCTCTCTCTCATAATTAAATAACGCGAATGAATGCAAACACCGGTTGTTTCCCACTCTGATTATGTACATTATTTGTTCTTCTGACGCCTGTACAGTAAAATCAGCCGTTTAAGAAATCAGGAAAGCTCCGATGCGATATTTACAAACCATTCACCGACAGCACCCTTTCCAAAAGCAGGCGCTCGTCAATCCATTGAGGAAAAACAAAACAATAAATAGGTCATTAAAATATTTACAATTGGATACAATGGCTCATAAAAATGTTTTGCACCTGTCAGTGCTGACAACAAATGACATCATTTCACCGCCTTTTCTGAAATAAAACGTCTTCGTCCCTCGGATTAAGATTGAAGCGTGTGCCACTGTTCAGCCATGCAAGCCAGTCTGACACGAGCTTTAAAACGCAGGTGAAATATGTGAAGCTTTCTGTGCTGATCGTGGGTCAAATATTGCTGTTTAAAAATGTTAAAATGTGTGCGATATGATATGTCATTTTATATCCTGATATATTCCGTAGCTGCTGGAAAATCAACCCAAAAAACGTTTAGGTTTCAACTGGACGAGCCACGTTTCAAGCTGTTGAAATTTAGCCAATATACATACGACTTGTGATGCACATCAATTGAATTCTGTATACTTCCAGATTGTAGACAATAAAATAATGCTTTACAATATGATTCAGTTTGTATAGTAACATTAAATAACACCGAGCAACACATTTGTAAACAGTTAGTTCATAAAAACACAACTGTTCATTCGTGTCAGTCCATTATATCAACAGATACAACTTTTGATTTTAATAACGCATTAGTATATGTTGAAATTAACATGCTGTAGAAGTCGTAACCCAGACAGCAACATAGCTTCGGCCCAGATCCATGCCACGGTAAAAAAATATTGATGGTTTAACTTCTAAAAAAAAAAAGGTTTAAGTTTTTTAGGTTTAACTACTAAAAAAAGTAAGTAGCCTGGTTGCCTTAAAATTTTAAGTTCATTGAACTGGAAAAAGTGAGTTAATGCAATGAAGGAGAATGATTTAATCATCAGAAACTCAAAATATTATGTTATCTGAACTAAATAAATTATTTAAGTTGATTTGACTAAAGAAAAAATGTTGTGATTACTCACTGTAAAAAAAAAATATTGTTGGTTTAACTTAAAAAAGTAAGTAACCTGGTTGCCTTAAAATTTTAAGTTCATTAAACTGTAAAAAGTGAGTTAGTGCAATGAAGGAGAATGATTTAATCATCAGAAACTCAAAATTACATGTTGTCTGAACTGCATAAATCGTTTAAGTTGATTTGACTAAAGAAAAAATGTACACTGTAAAAAAATATTGTTGGTTTAAATTAAAAAAGTAAATAACCTGGGTTGCCTTAAAATTTTAAGTTCATTGAACTGGAAAAAGTGAGTTAATACAATGAAGGAGATTAATTTAATCATCAGAAACTCAAAAAAATAAGTTATCTCAACTAAATAAATCATTATAAAGTTGATTTGACAAAAGAAAATATGTTGTGATAACAAATCTTGAAAATATTTTTTACTGTGTTTGGTCATGTGGATTCGTACCAGATGTGAACCGGAACCGCTATGTTGCCGTCTGGGTCGTTAACTGATGTTAACAAACGGATCCTTATAGTAAAGTGTTACTCATAATTAATAAAGTTGCTGCCGTAAAAACCAAAATCATAATATCGACACATTATAAATTCAGGCAAAATATTTGACAAACAAATGAAACATGATGAATGCGGACAAATTCAGTAATTCCAGGTTTCCGTGGCTTGATCAGCTTCAAACAGGACACAATTAAACCCAGTGGCGTTTTCAGTCAGACGCACTTCTGCTGTAACTCTCCGCCTTTTGAGCATCGATCAGACGTCCGTCGGTACAAGAAACTGGCTGTGAGTTCATTCAGCCGTCTCGGTCCCCGGATGATCCGGTGCTTTGCACTCGGGCAGGCCGGATAAGCCACTGTTTTGCCCTGGTTTTCCGGTCGTTGTCCTCTCCTTGGGCGCGTAACGCTAAGCTATAGCGGGGGACGTGGATCAGCAGCGGGACATGCGCTTGCGGTACTGCTCCACTAGGGGCACTAGGCACTGAGGAGAGCTGGCCTGTAGGAGGAACGGATGCTCCAGGAGATCAGTGGCACTCGCCCGCTCCAGCGGGTCTCGCGTCAGCATACGGTCCAGAAAGTCCTTCAGCATCGGGGAAACCTGCAGACAAACACCAGGTTTAGGTGACCCACACACACACAAACGTGTCGTTTTGTGTGTGTCGCTTTAAATGCAAATGAGCTGCTGCTACAGGCACAGAGGGTGGAGCTTCAAAAGCTTTATTTATTTTATTTTATTTATTTAAATTTCACTTGGACCATAATTATTTTATTCAAAATTACATATTTATTTTTTAAAATTATTATTTAATTTTATTTATTTATTTGTACTTGGCCCATAATTATTTTATTCAAAATTAAATATATTTACTCTAGCCAGATTTTTTTTTTTTTTAAATATCCGATTCTAGTGTTTTTAACATGCAGGATTATTCATTTATTTATATCTTATAATTGCTTGTTAAACAACATGTCTTCAGTTTTTTTATCTTATTGTAAGCTATTATTTTATTTGGTAATAGGGCTGTGGAAAAATTAATTGCATCCAAAATAAAAGTCTCTGTTTAAATTAATATATTTGTGTGTGCTGTATATAATTGTTTTGTAAATATAAATACACACACATGCATGTATATATTTAAGAAAATGTGTTATTCATATATAAAATATTTATATATATAATTTAAGCGCAAATAATTCTTAAGTATATGCATGCATGCATAGGTATTTATATATACAAAATAATTATATACAGCACACACAATTATATTATGTAAACACAGACTTTTATTTTGCATGCGATAAATCGCAATTAATTTTTGCACAGCCCTACTTACTAATTATTTTTCTAAAGAATTTATTTCATGACATTAGGTTTAAGTAAAGGAATGTTTTGGTTAATTTATTATTATTACTATTTATATATACACTCTTAGAAGAAAAGGTTCTATATAGAGCCTTAAAAGGTTCTACATATTTGGAACCCCTAAAAGGTTCTATACACTCTTAAAAAAAGGGTTCCTGTGAGTTCTATATAGATCCCTGGGGTTCCATACTTGGCCAATAGAACCTTTTGCCAAAAAAAATGGTTCTATATAGAACCATTTTGGAGTTCCATATATGAAGCAGGGGATGGAACCATTTCTGGTTCTAAATAGAACCATTTCTTCTAAGAGTGTAGTTCAAAAACAGATTTATTCATGTCATAATTTCCCGTCTAACGCTTCAAATCAGTTTGAATATTTAATTTCCTCGTACCTGATGAACGTTGCGTACGCTGGGCGCCCGCTCGTCTCTCAGTCTCTTCATCGCAGCCACAGGAGTTTCACTGAAATACGGAGGTTCTCCATCCACCATCTCCACCACCATGATGCCCAGAGACCAAACATCCACCTGCACATTTAATTACTGTCGTTATGAACGTGTAAAATGAACTTAGGAATTATTTCAGCACACATTTTCATTTTGCGGTGTCTTCGTCTTGTGCTGTACCTCGGTCCCATAAGGTGACTTGGAGATGACCTCAGGAGCCATCCAATACGGCGTGCCCACCAAAGACTTTCTCTTCGGGATATCTTTACTGATCTGAGCGCAGAAGCCAAAGTCTGACAGCTTGATCTAATTTACAAACATAGACACAGAATAAGAGGATTACATGAGAGAGGATTTCAATAAGTATCAGAGAAGAGGTTGAGATATGTAAAGATGAAGAGAGAGAGATGTACTCACGCGGCCGTCCAGCGAGAGCAGGATTGAGTCGCTCTTGATGTCTCTGTGGATGACTCCCTGTGAGTGGAGATACGCCAGCGCCTGCAGAACAGCCTCACACACCGTCGCGATCTGCTCCTCGCTCAGCCTGAACACACACACACACACACACACTCACAGAACTCTACCTCACTACAGCTTTAAAAGGGGATTTTTCAGTTTGCTTAGTAATGGTGATGGCGCAGTGGATAAGACACACGCCTTTGGTGTGAGAGACCCGGGTTCGAATCCACTGTGAGACACTAATGTGTCCCTGAGCAAGACACTTAACCCCTAGTTGCTCCACACGCGTGCGACCTCTGACATGTATAGCAATTGTAAGTCTCTTTGGATAAAAAGCGTCAGCTAAATTAATAATTTTTTTGCAGTGAAATTATTATTTTTTTTTTGCAGTGAGCAATTGTGTCCTTTGTGACTATAACTGTTCTATCCACATCATGTCTTTTTTTAATGGAGGGCACAAAAAATCTATTTTTTTAAATGCAAAAATATCAATGCATATTAAATATCATCAAAAAATGAAAAAAATATGGAGATATAATTTTTTTGCTACATCACCCAGCCCTATTTTGAGTTCAAAACCAGATTTGTCTTTTTTTTTTTTTTTTTGACATGCAGGCTAATTAATTTATTCATGTCATATAATGGCTTGTCAATCAAAATATCTTCAAATCGGTTATTTTATAATTTACTTTATTTCGCCCATTTAATTGGTTGACTAATTAAAAAATATATTTTGTATATTTATTATTTATGACATTAGATTTAGCCTGCTGTAAAGGAATGTTTTGGTTAATTTATTATTATTATTTTTATTTTTAAAAGCAGATTTTGTTGGTCTATAAAAAACTTGAGATGCACTTATTGATTTATTCATGTCATATAATCGCTTATTATGTTTTATATTATATATATATATATATTATAATTTAATAAATATTATTTATATTATAAAACATATTTTTATATTATCTTTTTATTATTTATATATATATATATATATATATATATATATATATATATATATATATAAATTATATAAATATATATATTATTAACAAATTTAATTTATTGACTAATAAACTTTTGAATATTTATGCTATAGGTTTATCCTGCTGTAAAGGAATGTTTTCTTTAAATTATTATTAGTTGTATATTACTGATGCATAGATTTTGTATGCAAATATAGATTTGTAAATACAGATTTTGTTTTTCTAGAATTTTTTTTTTTTTTTGAAATGCAGGCTTATTAATTTATTCATGTCAAATAATTGCTTTTCAAATCAGTTTGAAAATGGCCTAGTTCTTGAAGGCTATTGGTGAAGTAAACGCTGCTAAACTGAACTGACCCTGCTCTACTCTCGGATGTCTTGTGTCCTCTGGCACTGTGTGCAAAATCAATCATGTTTGCAAACACCGCTCAATGCTCGCGCTCAGGTCAGATCTCGTCCTTCTGTCAGCCGCGCGAGTGTGGACTCATGTCAATCTAGTCCTTCATCAGACAAAGAAAGATTCATTTACCAAACTAATTAAACAGCTAATCAGATTCCCTTATTTATCATCTGCTCATCTGAGTACATCAGCAGATCAATGAGTTAACTGTACATCACCCTCTTGTGGAGTGAAGACAACACTACAATAATACAACACAGGATTAGTTTATCTCTTGCTCATCCAAGTTGCAATCCCAGTGATGTCACTGCTCTCTGAATTCACATTAAATACAACATAAACGGACTCTACACTGCAACAAATGCTTTTCTTACGTAGTATTTTGGTCTTGTTTCCAGTCCAAATATCTAAAATTTCTTAAATCAAGAAGCATTTATTAGATCAGTAAAATGGCATAGGAAATTACGTCTTGTTTTCTGAAGAAAAAATGGAAACAAGATTATTTTTCTTACTCCATTGGTCGATTAATTTAGCTGGTTTTAAGCAAAAACTTAAGTAATTTTGATTTTCTTTTTAGTATTATTAGAAAACAGGAACTTATGTAGTGAATACTTCTTGATTTAAGAATTTTTAGATATTTGGACTGGAAACAAGGCAAAAATACTAAATAAGAAAAGCATTTTTTGCAGTGTGATTTTGTCTGTTTCTGTCTACACAATCTTTTAACTGAGAATATGGAGCTGTTAATATGACAAAATGATTTGAATTTGAATTTGAAAAGTTGAATTATTTGCAAGTGTAATCTAACAAAGTTGAAATTTAGGTGGTAGTTTAAACAGATCTGAATTTGAATTTTTTGTAACGAATGAAATTTATCAAACTGAAAGTTTTTTTATGGCTGAATTTTATAGACATGTATTTTCAAACAGCTAATTTTTTTTGTTCTGAATTCAAATACTGCAAATATTAAAAAATAAAATAAAAATAAAATACATATTCAAGTTTTCAAGTAAAAAAAAATCAGATCTTCAAATTCAGTTTTCTAAAATTCAATGTCAAAAATTCAGGTCTAATAGAAAGTAGCTCTAGAGAAATGATGAGTGTGTCGCTGCTTTATCTACAGGTTCAGCTTTCACACCTGGTTTCAGACACGATGTTTGTTAAAGCTCCTCCCTGCAGATACTCCATGATTACCCAGAGTTCCTCCTCCACCAGAGCGCTTTTAAACATCTCCACCACGTTCCTGTGCTGGTAATCTCTCATGATCACCACCTGTGAACACACACACACATAGTCTGATCAATGCAAAACACATCACAGTGAATGTACAACATGCTCAGATCATTTATTTTACTATGCATTTATGAGTACAACAAGATACTCATGAATGGCCATTCAATGGAATTTTCATATGCATGATATTATTTGCATTTAAATCAAATTAATATTGAGGTTGTTTTTCATTATTATTCTATATATTCTATAGCAATTTATGTTTCTGCCGGTGGGTTTGCATCCAACAACACTTAATTAGCCTATGGACACAGTCTTTTTCTCCGTGTGATGGTGCACTTGATGAATTCATAACACAAAAGTTATTTGTGTCTCGCAAAACACACCGATTGCAAATAGATTACCAAGAACCAAACAAAAGCAAAACCATTGCTGAGTATTTCCTCCTTAAAACTGCAGTGAAGCAAAGACAGTCTCAAAAACACGCTTTGGTGTTTCTGACGTCACAAACCACCTTGTAACCAATCAGATCAACGTGTGATCGTCAACCAGTGGAACTCTGAGTAAGTGAGTGGAGCTCATTTGCATATTCAAAGAACCGCGCATACTAAATGAGGCAAGGGTGTCGAGTTACATTCAAGATATTTTAAGGCATGTCGATTTTTTTTCAAGGAAAAAACGTTTAAATATGTAACTTTGGTGATCAAAGATGAGTTTTAAGAGATAAAATGATTGACTACAGCGGGACTTTAAATATACTGTAAAGTCGCGTTCGCACCGGACGTGAATAGCGCGTCAGGCGCGAATGATTTCAATGTTAAGTCAATGCAAAGACGCGTTATGCACGTAAAAAAATTCCTGCGGCGCGAATGAGGCGTAGAGCGCGGCGCGGTAGACGTGAATACGCCTCATTCGCGCCTCAATTTCGTGCGAATTGAGCATCTTCCGCGTTAAGCGCGAATGATTTAGTGCATTCACGCGTTTGACGCGAATTCGCGCCTGCCGCCCGAGTTGAAAAATCTGAACTTATGTCTGCGAATTAGCGCAAAGTGGTCAAGCGTCAAACTACACGCCGCAGACGCAATTTTGACACGCTATTCGCGTCCGGTGTGAACGCACAGTAAGGGTAGAATTGTGATGTGAGATCCACCAATCAGAGATGGTGTATGGTTATAACCAACGCATTCTCATCCTTTAGCGTCTTATAGAACGCTTTATGACTAGCCTGACTTCGTCATACTCAGACTCATATTCTGAAATCACTCAATTGAACTTTAATTATGAGGCGTGTCGTAACCGAACCAGGACAAAAAAACCCCTCTGCACTCAATTGGATAGTCGGTTGACCTACCAACCAATCAGAGCGACGCATAAGTCAACTCCTTTGCATAGCGCAGTTTTCAAATACAGAACGTAGCCTACTTTATTTATTTTAGAAGTTAAATAACGAGTGTTACTTCTTTTACTTACTTCTCCATGAGTGCCACCAAAGGAGAAACCACAACGACCACAGGCTTTTCATTACGTCCCGTCTTCTTAGCGACCGTCAGAGCCAGCTGATAAGTTACACTTTTCCCGAATCATGTAGGAAGGACGCCAAAAATATCTTTCCGATCGACAAATGCCTTGATTGCAGTTCTCTGTTTGTCTATTAAAATGAATGCGCTGTCGATTTATTTTACAAAAGACGAGACATCTCAATTCTCCAGCTGCACTCATCTTTGACGACGTGAGGATTACGTTACTGAAGACCACCTGTCAATCATCGTATAAAGCCCGCCCTGGCAATTTGATTGGCCCGATGATCTCTGAACCGATCATAATTACTTTGAGTCCAGACCGAACTTCCCGTCCAAAAAATGTTGTGGGCGGAGTTCAGGCAGGCTACTTTATGACATAACGGCGCTATACTACGCACATGGCACCCGTTATCGTTATAACGCGCGCTGTGAGGGCCAAGTTTAGGTGTGGGGAAGGGTCTGCGTGTCATTCACGCTAAAGGATTTATGACGTCTTGCGTTCGCGTGTCATATTAACGATAAAGGGTGCCATGTGCGTAGTATAGCGCCGTTTTGTCATATAGCGTTTTCTAAAGGATGAGAACGGGCTGTTATAACTAATGGAGAATATCTTGTGTGTCTACATAACTCATTATAATGTTTGCCTCACCTCGTTGAAGAGCAGCTCTCTGCGCTGTTGTCTCCTGAGGTCCATCATCTTGACGGCCACCACGCGTCCGCTGTGCTTCTCGCGGGCGATACACACCACTCCCGTGGACCCCTCTCCGATCTTCACGAAGTTCTCCAGATACGAGCGCGGGTCGCCTTTGTCCACCACCATCTGCAGCGCGGCCTTGAACTGCTCGTGAGTGACTTTAGGAGGGTCGGGTGGCGGACGGGGCGAGGGGTGTAGCGGCGGTCTGAACGCAGGAGAGCAGGTTCCCGGAGGACTGTTGGCCAGAGAGCCGGTGGGAGACGGCCGGGGCTGCGACGGACTGTCCTGACGGGGGTAGAGGCCCGGGTTCGGGCAGCCCGAGTGCCTCATGAAGGGGTCCGGACCGCTGGGCCGATAGCTGATGTTGGGGGAGAGTCCGATGGTGTAGCTGGAGGAGGAACGGACGGTTTTGTGCGGCCGGCTGCCGCTCATGAGAGGACTGCTGGTGCCGCTGTGCAAATATCCCGGCTGGTGTCTCATGGCTGCGTCGGCCTGAGTCACGGACGAGGGAAACACAAGGACAAATAGAAGTGAGCCGTCACATTTCTGCTTTAAAGGGTTAGTTGACCCAAAAATGAAAATTCTGTCAGTATTTCCTCACCCTCATGTTGTTCTTCGGAACACAAATTAAGATATTTAAGATATTAAGATCGCTCCTGCATACTAGTCCAGGGAATGACTCTCGCTGTCCTCGAAAAGTCATTAAAGACATCGTTAAAATAGTCCAAGTGACTACAGCGGCTCAATCTTAACTTTATCAAACGTCGAGAACACTTTTTGTGCGCAAAAAACAACAAAAATAACGACTTTATTTCAACTATTGGTTTATTTCTCTCTCTGTCATCGTTAAAATAGTCCAAGTGACTACAGGGGCTCGATGTTAACTTTATCAAACGACGAGAACACTTTTTGTGCGCAAAAAAACAACAAAAATAACGACTTTATTTCAACTATTCGTTTATTTCTCTCTCTGTCATCGTTAAAATAGTCCAAGTGACTACAGCGGCTCAATATTAAGTTTATCAAACGACGAGAACACTTTTTGTGCGCAAAAAAACAACAAAAATAACGACTTTATTTCAACTATTCGTTTATTTCTCTCTCTGTCATCGTTAAAATAGTTCAAGTGACAACAGGGGCTCAATATTAAGTTTATCAAATGACGAGAACACTTTTTGTGCGCAAAAAACAAACAAAAATAACGACTTTATTTCAACTATTCGTTTATTTCTCTCTCTGTCATCGTTAAAATAGTCCAAGTGACTACAGCGGCTCAATTTTAACTTTATCAAACGACGAGAACACTTTTTGTGAGCAAAAAACAACAACAAAAATAACGACTTTATTTCAACTATTCGTTTATTTTTCTCTCTGTCATCGTTAAAATAGTCCAAGTGACTACAGTGGCTCAATCTTAACTTTATCAAACGACGAGAACACTTTTTGTGCGCAAAAAAACAGCAAAAATAACGACTTTATTTCAACTATTCGTTTATTTCTCTCTCTGTCATCGTTAAAATAGTTCAAGTGACAACAGGGGCTCAATATTAAGTTTATCAAATGACGAGAACACTTTTTGTGCGCAAAAAACAAACAAAAATAACGACTTTATTTCAACTATTCGTTTATTTCTCTCTCTGTCATCGTTAAAATAGTCCAAGTGACTACAGCGGCTCAATTTTAACTTTATCAAACGACGAGAACACTTTTTGTGCGCAAAAAACAAACAAAAATAACGACTTTATTTCAACTATTGGTTTATTTCTCCCTCTGCGCGAGTCAGGTTACTAGTTTAATAGCGTAAGCTTCTGTTATTGTTCGTCACACGCATCACACACATGACCAGCGTCGGCCAATAGTGAGCCTGCGTGTGACGTAGCTTTACGCAATAACACTACGTTAACCGGCCTCAGGCCCATAGAGAAGGAAGTGAATAGTTGAAATAAAGTCGTTATTTTTTTCTATTATTTGTTTTTGCGCACAAAAAGTGTTCTCGTCGTTTGATAAAGTTAAAATTGAGCCACTGTAGTCACTTGGACTATTTTAACGATGTCTTTAATGACTTTTCGAGGACAGCAAGAGTCATTCCCTCAAGAAGCCTATGGACTAGTATGCAGGAGCGATCTTAATATCTTAAATATCTTAATTTGTGTTCCGAAGATGAACGAAGATGAACATGAGGGTGAGTAAATACTGACAGAATTTTCATTTTTGGGTAAACTAACCCTTTAAAGCACTATTGTGATGATTGATGGTTGTCAGTGCATTTCAATGTTACAAAACAGAAATCAAATTTTCAAAAAATTATTAAATCAATAGATTGCAGTAAATGAAATTTAAAATGACGGTTTAGTACTGTAAAAGTGAATATGGTTTATTATTGTAAAAGTGATTACAATTTTGATTTTTTTTTTTTACAGAATTTTTGATTTTTTTTTTTTTGATTTTTTTTTACAGAATTGTTCAAGTTGCCAGCATTATTCCGTAAAAAATACGGGATTTTTTTTACAGTGCTATTGTTAATGGCAGGCTAGCAGAGACCGTTGACTCGTGCTAGCCTAGCACCAGCGAACTATGCAACTGGTTTAGGGTTAAACGCTCTCCACTGATAAATAAATAACACCCAGGCTAACTTGGAAATGAGGCCCGATGTTCAAAACCACCCCGTTGACTTGTGTTTACCTTCAGGTCGTATGAGGAGAAGGGTCTCCCAGGGCTGTTTTGCGGGTGGACCAGCAGTCTGTTGGCGCTCCTCATGTCCGGCGTGAGGCCGTCTCCGTGCGGTCGCTGCACGGGCATCGTGGGGCTGTAGAAACAGGTGATGGGCCTCTGGTTGTGCGCGAACACGATGGGAAACTCTCGCCTCATCATGAGCCTCTCAGTGGGGCTCCCGATATCGCCACCGAGATACATGGGTCGGGGCGGCGGAGGGACGGGGAATGGGGGCGGTGGAGGCGCGGGGAGGGTGGGATGGGGTGGAGCCCCTTCCAAAATGCTCATGCTAACCTCATAAGTGGATTTGGCCCTGGGGAGGACGCCGTTGGGCTGAAGCGTGACGCTCTTCTTCAGGCCCATGTACGGCGTGCCGCTCTCGCTGTGGATGTTTCGTGACTTGTCGCCCCAGTGCGATTCGCCTTCGTCCAGTCCTTCGTACTGATAGGCGTCGGCCTCGTTCACTTCGCCCAGGCGGCCGAGCGACTGCGCTCTCTTGCGCGCCGACGGGCTGCTCTTGCGCAGGGAGTTGGAGCTGGTGACGGACAGCCGGCTCATGTCGGACAGCATGGCTGAGATGTAGTCTCCGTGGCCGATCATAGTGCCTCGCACGATGGTCTGGGGAAGAGGAGAGGAGGTTTGTGATTAATGCGAAGTGAAACGCGGCGCTATTTAAAGAGCGTGTGAATTCACCTGGGTGCGCACGAACTCAAACTCACTGTCCTCCGAGGAGCCTATTTCTGTTTGAGAAACACTGAATGACTCGTCTGAGCTATCTGAGGGATTCTGGTCTTGCAAATAAAGAAGAAAGCAAAGAGCCTGATTCGTTCATTTTTGACAATTTTGTCCTCATTTACAGATTATACAGTGGTATGAATAAGTTTTGGCACTAAAGTTGCCTAAAAAGAGGAATAAAAAATCATCTTTTGGATATTGATCTTAATGCCTTAATTAGAAAAATGAAGAAAACTCCAACCTTTAAGGACACCAATTTTCTTTGTGAATAAATAATGTATCATAAATAAATAAATGTTTTTCATTAAAATACAGGGTGCATAAGTCAGGACACCCCTATGTTAAATTCCCATAGAGTCAGGCAGATTTTTTTTTTTTTTTAACTTTTTTTTTAAAATTATATTAAATTTTTTTAACTTAAAAAAAAAAAAAAAAAAAAAAAAAAACTGAACAACATAGCCAAACTGGTGAGGTTAACCATTCTGATAGCCACAACTGTTTACTTAGTTAAAGATGTCTTTACATTCTTTATATATCAACCACTTTTCCCAGTCCCTTTTAAAAGAACCTTTTTTCATCTTTAAAATATATGTAAGTTCTTCCATAACCATGATTTCTTCAATAATCCCAAACCATTGTTTCCACTTTAAAGTTGTATCTTTAAGCCAGTTCCTAGTTATGTTTTTTTTGCAGGCTGCAAGCAGAATCTTACATAGGTACTGATCACTTTTAGGGATTATGCCTTTAATATTTGGCAGATTTTTATTTTTAAAAGCCAGTTATTTCATGGATCCAGGATAATATGCATCCTGATAAAGTTCCCTTGGCCTTTGGAATTAAAATATCCCCACATCATCACACAACTTCCACCACACTTTGAGATTGGCATGGTTTTACTTCAGTTAGTCTAATAGCTGGTTTGATTTGCATTGAAAGATGATTTTATGGAAAGTACCCCATGCCAATCTCTAGGTGTAGGTGTGTGATGATGTGGGGATATTTTAATTCCAAAGGCCAAGGGAACTTTATCAGTATCCATATTATCCTGGATCCATGAAATAACTGGCTTTTAAAAATAAAAATCTGCCTGACTCTATGGGAATTTAACATAGGGGTGTCCTGACTTATGCACCCTGTATTTTAAGGAAAAACATTTATTTATTTACGATACATTATTCATTCACAAAGAAAATTTGTGTCCTTAAAGGGCACCAATTATGCCCCTTTTTACAAGATGTAGTATTGGTCTTGGGTGTCCCCAGAATGTATTTGTGAAGTTTCAGCACAAAACACCCCACCGTTTATTTATTATAACCATTTGAATATGTCATTTTTAGGACCTGTTTTGAAACAAGCTGTTTTGAGGCGGACGACCTTAAATGCAAATTAGTTGCATATCCCCACCCTGCTGCTGGATGTGGGCGTAACTTGCATACCAATGGCATTGGCAATAAACAGTCGGTAGAACGATAATAGCCGAGAGTAATATACCCGCAATTGTGTATGGCATTCGGCCATACATGTTTGAACCAGAGTCCGACCCAGATGACGAAGAGACTCCGGTTGAAGAAACACGTTCGAGAATGGACCAGGACGTCTCGGAATGGTTATTTAATAGCTACATTTATGTACCCATTGAGTTGTCATCGCGTCCTCTTAGTTATAATGGATGTGCAACACACACACAAACTGTGAAAACGTTCACGCAAATTTTATAAAATACAAACACAAATACCACTAATATCCTTTTCTACCTACAAACATAATTAAATTAATGCGAGAGACCTGCTTACACTTCTCGTACAGGTGTTTATGTGGCAAATGTGAGAAGATGGCGACAGAACAAGAAAACATATGCTGCAGAGAGATAGAAAAGGTATTAATGTAGGCCTATTTACAATTTTAATTGTTGCAAAAAATAACACGTGACATAAACGCTATTTGTTGTATCGAAGGTTACAAGACGGATGAATCAACTTCAAGTCATTCCATCATGTATGGTAGACCATCCCGGAATGGATCCTGTTTGTTTGAATGTGTTTTCTTTACAAAACGCTTTTAACATTTACAGGGCTGACTATGGTTCCCATACGACTTCGTGGAATACAACAGTGAGTTAAACTGATTAACACATTTAATAAAGATTTATCTAAATCTTCAAATAAGTTCAAATCGTTGAGTTTTTAATTAAATATTTAAAAGGTTATATTAAAAGGGAATTATAATGGAAACAAAACATAGTATATCTTCAAATAATTTCACAACAAATTGTGTATACTTTTTTATTCCTTTATTTACATTATGTATAAAGACACTGACATATACAAATTAGATTAAAAATAAAATAATTTGAATAAAAGGACATTAATCTTAAAAATAACTTACCAATAAATCAATTACAAATCAAGAATTACAACTCCAGACAATAAATGAAAGATATATATGAAAGGAAAAAAAAACAGACTTTTTAATACTATATCTTAATAAACATATGCGAACGAGTGGTTTATACGAGTTATATACACAGACATCATAAGACGACAACGACTACAACATTTGTTGTTCATGACTATTAACGTTAGCTCAGAAATAATTAAATACACTTACTTCTTCGGGAGGTGTCGTTGGATCGCGAACAGTAGGGAACGATCCACTCTTGAGGATTAATTTAGAAGCAAGACCTGCTTTGAATTGACCCTCGTTCAAAAAACAGTCACTCGCAAAATGATTTGAGCAAACGTAAACGTACTTCGGGAGTGTAAGAGGCGCATTTCCTTCATAAATAAAATCCATCCACTGCTTTTTCAGAGGCTCTGATGTCGGAAGCGAGTACAAAGAACTATGCACAGTATTACAGCCCGCAAGATAACACTTATGTTTCTTACGAGGCATTTTGTGGAAGGTTATCACAAATCTTCAGAACAGCGGTCCGGCTGTCGTTGATCTGCACAGATCACCGAGGGAGGAGTCTATGCCTCAATCACAATGTCAATCAAAACCCTTTCTCCTTTTCTACGTCACTAATAACTGGATCTCAGAACAGCTCGTTGTGAGAGAGTGCATATGACTTATGGAGATTGTAAAAAACCCACTTGGTGAATTTTTATCACTCTAGGGTGGTTTTGCTCACACACTGCCAACACACATTTATGTTCAGACAGCATGTAAAAGTGGATTTTGCATAATTGGTGCCCTTTAAAGGTTGGAGTTTTCCTCATTTTTCTAATTAAGGCATTAAGATCAATATCCAAAAGATGATTTTTTATTCCTCTTTTTAGGCAACTTTAGTGCCAAAACTTATTCATACCACTGTATTAATGTATATCTGCTTATTAGTACATGATTGTGAGAAAGTGTTTTTTGTTTAGTGTTGGGGAAAGGTACTTTTAACCCTTGTGCTGCATTAGGGACATTTTTGGTCTTTTGCAGTTTAATTTCTTTGACCATTTTGGCTGTTTTAATGCAAATGATATGAAATTTGGCAAAATTGTGACTTTTTGGATAAATGTAAAAAATGTGATCCCATTTTGCAAAATATGTATAACACACACTGTGTAGATCAAATAGTAACACTCAGCACCATAATGACCAAAAATGGCCCATTGAAACCCATTAAGTCCGAGGCTATCATTAATACATGAAACATGATTTTTGCTCAAACATCCTTTCATTTGCATTCCACCAGATGACATCACTACATATGTATTCCCTATGGGTGGAAATGCACCTTATTTTCCTGGTTTCCAATTAAAGGGTTTAAATTCTGAAATTGAATACATTTTTGGTAGTTATGATGAGGACTGATTGTGATTAAAAGATTTAACTTGGTAGAAGTGGAAAATAATAATAATACATAATATTTTAGGCAATGTTTAATATGGGGCCATTTTTGGTCTTTAACACGCTAAGTGTGATTTAAAAAAAAAAAAAAAATCTGACATAACACAAAATCTTTAAATGCACCAGAAATAATGTTGCTGCTAATCTTTGACATATTCAAGACTGTGATCAATCCAAATCTAAAGTTTTCTCTTTGCATTTAGTTTATTGAAAATAATAGAATTTTTGTGTTTTTTCCTCTTATACAAATCGATGGTTTCGCCAACAAAACTGGTAATTAAAGGGTTAAAATTCTGAAACGGAATTAATTTTCGGTAGTTATGATGAGGACTGATGCTGATTAAAAGATTTAACTTGGTAAAAGTGGAAAATAACAATAATATATAATATTTTAGGTAATGTTTATTATGTGGCCATTTTTGGTCCTTAATGCACTCAACGGTGTTAAAAATCTAATGCAGCACAAGGGTTAAAGCCCCCCTGTGGTGAAAATTAAGCTTTTAATGTTGTTTATGTGTCTTTGTAGTGTTTTTAATAAGAGAAACCATGTGTACATTCATAAGTCGACAGGTTTCCCTGCATAAAACTGGATGAAATCGTCACAAACGACTTCTGACGTCACAAACGACCTTGTAACCAATCAGATCAACGTGTGATCGTCAACCAGTGGATTTCTGAGTGAGTGAGTGGGGGCGGGGCTCATTTGCATATTAATAGAACCGCGCATACTAAATGAGGCAAGGGTGTCAAGTTACATTCAAGATATTTTAAGGCACGAATAATTTTTTTTAAGGAAAAAAAACGTTTAAATATGTAATTTTGGCGATCACAGGTGAGTTTTAAGGGATAAAATGATTGGCTACATGGGGAATGTGTTACAATATTGTCTTACTCCCTACAAAGTAACATATTAGGTTACTGAAATATACTTTGTTATGGAAAGCAGGGTAATGTTACATTACTGGGCTGGGCTTGCTTGTTTGTTTTTTAATCTGAATCAGAGCTTTATTGCTAAGTATGCTTGACAAATGACAAAACACATATAATAAAAATACGTTTATATACAACAAAATTATATATAAAAAATATTTGTTATATACAGATGCAAGGGAATGTGAGTAAGAGGTATGGTATGCCAAATAAATATTAGTGTAAAACTAAATAGTGTTGTGTATTGCACATGATTATTGCCCATTTAACCGTTTATGAGGTTGATGGCCTGAGAAAAGAAACTCTTCTTGTGCCTGGTGTTATATTTGCAAATGTAAAGGTCATTTCACACCAAAAGTGAAATGAATAAGCCTGAAGCTGAAGGAAATGTAGATTCACACCTGTACAGCAGAGGGCGCCGCTTTAACAAACCTTTCAGCTGTGCTGCCACTCAGGGTCACAGAAGAGGAGAAGCACATGGATGTCATCTTTTATTATTCAATTGGATCATCGATGTCAGCAGCAAAGGCACAGGTAAATAAAGTGAGATTAAGTACATAAAGTATATTTAACCTACTTAAGTTTGCATCATATTCTGAGTTTGCATCTCACTGTTTTTATTTATTTTGAGGAATACTAAAATCTGTTTTTGTGTAAGTGAGATGAGTAACTGTCTGATCACACATGTACGTTTACATGACAACGATATGCTTAAAACGGATAAGTTTTTCCTTTGAGTTTTCCGTGTACAGACGACACCACTGTCAAAACGTCCCACATTCACACGGATCCACGAAAATTAGTTAAAAATAAAACCATAGACAGTAGAAGAAACAGTTAAAACGCTGTATTCTGCTGCCAGGCCATTAGATGGCGATGAAACGCTATCTGAACACGTAATACGCATGCGTATGACGTCATCGTCGTCAGTGATTCGCGTTTTTGTTGCTTACACAGAGACCGTTTTCCAAAACTTGCACTGTGAAACCCGTTTTAATTTTTCAGTTTACATATTCAGGCACTAAAAGCAGGTATAAAAAGTTTTGTCATGTAAAGTCATAAGTCTAAAACTAAAAATAACCATAATGTTGTTTTCCAACAACGCCTCTCTGATTTCTCTCAACAACATGAGGACAAGAGAGCTGTCAGTCAATAAATAGGAAAACAAAGTAATTTGCGTTACTTATTTGAAAAAGCAACTCAAAGTTGTAAATGTTGTAAATTTAAAAGTAATGTGTTACTTTACTAGGCTACTTGAAAAGGTAATCTGATTACGTAACCCGATGCTGGTTTTGTTGCTGTTTTATTAATGAAAGAGCTGCAAAAATGTCATTTCTAATTAAGACCAAAGCAAAGTAAAAACATTTTGAACACAAGCTGTGACGAATGAGAACATAAAAAAAAAAAAATAAATAAATAAAAATTAAAAAAAAATGTAAAAGGAAAAAATACAAATTACGTCCATTTGTCTGTCCGGTTTGCAGAAATGCCATTTTTGCAACTCATTTTGTTATTATAATGAAAAAAAAAAAAAGAATAACAAAACAAAAACGCATTATAACAAAGGCAGGCACAAATGACACTGCTTCCTAACAGTGACATACTGAGGATATACTGAGGACAGCGCATACAATGCTTATTATACGTCTAAGAAAAGGCATGACATTCAAGCGTCTGTGTTTTATATCTGCAGTATTTACTGACAGCTGTCATGTGCTTTATTCACAGAGGTTTGACAGGACTGACACCAGCTCAGGGCACACATTCAACAACAGACGGAGAGAGAAAGAGAAGAGAAAGGACAACCGATGGCTAACATCATCCACAAATGAAGGTGCAGAGCCCATTTGATAACATGAGCTTCCTATTTAGTGTTTTTGACTTGTTTTCCACTGCAAATATCTAAACATAAAGATGAAAAATTTACCAAAATGGGAAAAGTGAAGACTTGATTCAAAAGGGAAAACATTATTTATTTTACCCCATTGGCCCCATATTTGTTTTTGTTTAAACTCACTTAATTAATTTTAACTTCTTTAGTGTCACGGGCCCAAATCCATTACATTTTTATAACAGTATTATCCTATACTAAACCTAAACTAATCTTGACAAACTATATCATTTGAAAGCTTAGAATCTCTAGTTTTCATATTTGGTGCTGATTTTCAGATTTGATTTTCAAAATATATTACAGAGGATCCGTAATTTATCAATTTGCAACAAGAATATACTATGTGTTTAGACCTTTATTTTGAAATTGTGATGCACATGAAAAATCATGAAAGAAGGTTAGAAACCTGTTTGTTTTCATGCCAAGAGTTCAAAAGAAAGCCTCCATTCAATTATTTTATAATTATAATAAATTTTATTTCATATGGAAATGGATTCGCCCTTATATGGGCAGTAATGGAGTCTGGTTGTGCCCTAGTGGAAACGTTCGGTACTGCGCCCAAACAAAATCTCACTGAAAGCTCATTTTTTGAGATATCAACCTAAAATTTGAAACACAACTTTTTGAAACAAAAATTTTTAGCAGTTTTAGAGTCGCCAGGGTTTGAAAATATATATTTTATATAAAATATGAATAATTATTTTTTTTATTGTACATTTTCATAAACTCAAACTTCTATAACTGTTTTTCTGTTTCACTTTCTTAATTAATTTATTTACTCCTACAATAATCTGCCAAATGTCTTCTTTAAAACGAGACCAATCTTACGTCTATATTCCAACCATTTAAGTTCAAAAATAAGTTCATCTATATTCAAAAAAGGGGGGGTGACACTTAAGGGGTTAATATCTTAAAGTCTCAAGTAGTCAATCATTTTATCTCTTAAAACTCATCTTTGATCACCAAAGTTACATATTTAAATGTTTTTTTTTCTCCTTGAAAAAAAAAATCGTCATGCCTTAAAATATCTCGAATGTAACTCGACACCCTTGCCTCATTTGGTATGCGTGGTTCTATGAATATGCAAATGAGCTCCACTCACTCACTCAGAGATCCACTGGTTGACGATCACACGTTGATCTGATTGGTTACAAGGTGGTTTGTGACGTCAAGCGTGTTTTTGAGACCGTCTTTGGTTCGCTGCAGTTTTAAGGAGGAAATTCTCATTGAATTTACACATGGTTTGACTTAAAGCAGATTAAAAACACACAAACAACATTAAAAGCTGGATTTTCACCACAGGGGGACTTTTAAGTAATTATGCTTTAAGGTTTAGGAATGATTGAAAATGATTCATTCTGACTGTACCATCAAACACTCTGAGATGAAGTGATTTTGTATGTAAGCATATGTTCGGAGAGCTCGGCTCTTTTGCTCGTAGTTGCAGTTTTTCCGCCCGAGTCTCGCTGTGGTGGCGGCCCGCATGCATCATTATTAATTGCCAGCGTGAGGTAATAAATCTTTTCTCCCTCCGAGGATTCGGTGTTCACAGCAGGGCTGTTAGTTGAGGCCAGTGATAGATAAGAAGCCAGTGTGACAGAGGAAAAAACATGTGTTTCTGAGCGCCGTTACCTTCCCTCGAGGGGAAACACACTGCCGGAAAAGTGTGTCTGGAAAGAAAGTCTCTGGAATTAGATTAAGACCTGTATCTCAACTTCAAGCCTCGTCCCAAGTGAGCCAAAAGCCAAATCTGGAGCCAGCGAATAGATTGAGGAGGGTGTTGAGATTAAAGGTGCTGGAATAATCATACATTTACAGGTCATGTGCTTAACAACTGTTAGTCTCTTAAAGGAGTAGTGCACTTTTATAACAACTTTTGCTGATAATTTACTCGCCCCCGTGTCATCCAAGATGTCCATGTCTTTCTTTCTTCAGTCGAAAAGAAATTAAGGTTTTTGATGAAAACATTCCGGGATTTTCTCCATATAATGGACTTCAATGGGGTCCAAATGAGAGTTTCAGTGCAAACTGTTCAAAGGGCTTTAAACGACACCAGACGATGAATTATAGTAAATTATCAGCAAAAGTTTTTTTTTCAAAGTGAACTACTCCTTTTAATAAAGAGTTTTAAGCTGAAAAATATTGCTGAGATGTTAACGGAGAGTGGGTTCCCAGCATGCTCGTGCCCACAAACAACGTCACCATGTTGTTTCGCTGACATTTTGTTTACATCATTGTTAGTTTTCTGTTGTGTTGTGATCATCTTTTTACTGCTGTTGATTGTTGAGGTTTGTGTGTCGAGTGTGGAGGTCTGAAAACTTCATCCCAGATATCTCTGCTTTGTAAAGTTATGCGTCTTCGCAAATGAAGATTTTTTAACCTTTGAATCAATAGACTCACTCATAAACACTTTACTGGATGAATCAGCGTTTTTGAACAAATATCTTGAGTGAATGATTCAATGATTCACTCATAAAGACTTCACTTGTTGCATTATGGGATGAATCAGCATTTTTTTAACAAATCTCTTGGATGAATGATTCAATGATTCACTCATAAACGCTTCACTTGTTTCATTACTGGATGAATCAGTGTTTTGTTCAAAGCGTTTTTGAACAAATATCTTGAGTGAATGATTCAATGACTCACTCATAAGTGCTTCACTTGTTTAATTACTGGATGAATCAGCATTTTTGAACAAATCTCTTGGATGAATGATTCAATGACTCACTCATAAACACTTCTTGTTTCGTTACTGGATGAATCAGCGTTTTTAAAACAAATCTCTTGGATGAATGATTCAATGACTCACTCATAAACGCTTCATTTGTTTAATTACTGGATGAATCAAGCGTTTTTGAACAAATATCTTGAGTGAATGATTCAATGACTCACTCATAAATCCTTCACTTGTTTCATTGCTGGATGAATCAGCATTTTTGAACAAATCTCTTGGATGAATGATTCAATGACTCACTCATAAACACTTCTTGTTTCGTTACTGGATGAATCAGCGTTTTTAAAACAAATCTCTTGGATGAATGATTCAATGACTCACTCATAAACGCTTCATTTGTTTAATTACTGGATGAATCAGCGTTTTTTAACAAATCTCTTGGTTGAATGATTCAATGACTCCCTCATAAACACTTCACTTGTTTCATTACTGGATAAATCAGCGTTTTTTAACAAATCTCTTGGATGAATGATTCAATGACTCCCTCATAAACACTTCACTTGTTTCATTACTGGATGAATCAGCGTTTTTTAACAAATCTCTTGGATGAATGATTCAATGACTCCCTCATAAACACTTCACTTGTTTCATTACTGGATGAATCAGCGTTTTTTAACAAATCTCTTGGATGAATGATTCAATGACTCCCTCATAAACACTTCACTTGTTTCATTACTGGATGAATCAGCGTTTTTTAACAAATCTCTTGGATGAATGATTCAATGACTCACTCAAAACAACTTCACTTGTTTCATTACTGGATGCATCAGTGTTTTTGAACGAATCTCTTGAGTGAATGATTCAATGAAATACATTTTAATAGTCTCTTGTCGCCACCTACTGGTGTAACGCTGTAATCGATACGATCGCCATTTGAAGAGTCAAGTTACTTTCAAACGGTGATTTATAATCTTAATAGCATTAAAACACATCACACTTTCAAACAACCAATTTCGGATATAACAAGGAATCAGCAAATATAATTATTTATTACGATATATAATAAATATATATTGACCTTCTTTGGTTTGAGCTCCACCGGTGTAATCCTGGACGGGTCCACCATGGGTTTGGGTCTCCGGAGGTTTTCTATGAGACTCTGCCATTGTGTGGGAAGGCCGACGAACACCCCTCGCTTCGCGTCGAACGACGTATGAACGCGGTGCTCAAAGTTCTTCGGTGCCGAAATCTCCGGCCTCTTCTTCTTCTTTTTGCGAAACATTGTCGGATACTACAGCAGAGACCTTTCGAAACACAGAAATATGAAGAAAAAGATCAAAACTGATTAGCTGACACTAGAGCTGCATTATTCTGGAGAAATTGAGAATCACAATATTTTTTGTTTAAAATAGATATCACGATTCTCACAAGATTCTGAATTGACAACTAAACAAAATAACGTGTAATTTACTAGAGGTTCTGAGTGACAAAATGTGAAGTTCTACAATCTATTTAAAATTAATTTGCATGATGAATGATTCAATGAATCACTCAAAGATTTCACTTGTTTCATTACTGGATGAATCAAGCATTTTTGAACGAATCTCTTGAGTGAATGTTTCAATGACTCACTCATAAAGACTTCACTTGTTTCATTACTGGATGAATCAGTGTTTTTGAAGGAATCTCTTGAGTGAATGATTCAATGACTCACTCATAAAGACTTCACTTGTTTCATTACTGGATGAATCAGTGTTTTTGAATGAATCTCTTGAGTGAATGATTCAATGACTCACTCATAAAGACTTCACTTGTTTCATTACTGGATGAATCAGTGTTTTTGAAGGAATCTCTTGAGTGAATGATTCAATGACTCACTCATAAAGACTTCACTTTTTTCATTACTGGATGAATCAGTGTTTTTGAATGAATCTCTTGAGTGAATGATTCAATGACTCACTCATAAAGACTTCACTTGTTTCATTACTGGATGAATCAAGCATTTTTGAACGAATCTCTTGAGTGAATGATTCAATGACTCACTCATAAAGACTTCACTTGTTTCATTACTGGATGAATCAAGCATTTTTGAACGAATCTCTTGAGTGAATGATTCAATGACTCACTCATAAAGGCCTCACTTGTTTCATTACTGGATGAATCAGCGTTTTTGAACGAATCTCTTGAGTGAATGATTCAATGACTCACTCATAAAGACTTCACTTGTTTCATTACTGGATGAATCAACGTTTTTGAACGAATCTCTTGAGTGAATGATTCAATGACTCACATTTTAACAGTCTCTTACTTCATTTGAAGAGTCAAGTTACTTTCAAAAGGTGTTTTATAATTATAATACATTATAATACTTCTATTTGTTGTTACACAGAAAATATAATGCATTAAAACACATCATACTTTCAAACAACCAATTTCAGATATAACAAAGAATCAGCAAATATAATTATTTATGACAATAATGGATACCTTAACTAAATTGCTACCAATTTTTCTTTACAAATTGATATACTAAAATGAATATAGATGCAAATCACTATACATTATTCTATCATTTGCCAGAATTTTGGATCCAAACTGAAGAAAACAACAGTGATGCCATGATTGCATAATACAGTATGGTACTTTATATGCATACATGTCACTGAATGATTAATTTATGATTACTACAGTATACTGAAATGTATCGGGTTGTTTTTCCAATTAAAATGAGCAACACTATCCTAAAGAATATTCTTTTATACTTTTCTATTTTTGTTCCTTTTGTTGCATGAAAGCTGGCTAAATGTGTTGCATTGCCTTAAAGCAAAAGAAATATCAAGTCATCTTTGTTCTTAAAATAGAAAGTCCAACACAGACATATCTACTGATTCACTGTCAGCGTTTTTAATCAGCCAAAGAGAACATTGTCTCTGACATGCGCATCTTCTTCTGTCGGCTCCTCCTGTACATCCGAGGCTATTATGTGCCTGAGAACAGCGCTATCGGCAGCCGTGTGTGTGTGTGTGTATAGTCGCATGTGAAATGAAGTATATCTGCTCAATTAGGGCTTACTCATTCTGTCTGCCCTTTAAATGACAGTCAGGGAACGCTGAAGGCCTCTGGCCCGTGCCTTTGGGTTCAAAAAGCATTAACTTGATAAAAGAACAGAAAGAAGCTGAGCTCCCGTCACACTGAAGGACTGCACTGAATGACCGCTCCCTCTCTCTCTCTCTCTCTCTCTCTCTCTCTCTCTCTCTCTCTCTCTCTCTCTCTCTCTCTCTCTCTCTCTCTCTCTCTCTCTCTCTCTCTCTCTCTCTCTCTCACACACTCTCGCGCGTGCGTTCTCTCCCTCTCTCACACACTCTCTCTTGCTCTCTTTCTTCCTCACACTCTCTCTCTCTCCTTCTCTGCCTCTCTCACACACTCTCTCTCTCTCTCTCTCTCACACACACACACACACATTGTCTCTCTCTCACACACTCTCTCTCCCTCTCGGTCTCTCTCTTTTGCTCTCGCTCTCTCTCCCTCTCACACACTCTCTCTCTCGCTCGCTCACTCTCTCTCTAAATTTAATTTAATAATTTTGTTGTATTAGCAGTAGGGCTGTCAAAACGATTAATCGCGGAATTATTATTCCAAAATAAAAGTTTGTGTTTACATAATATATGTGGATGCACTGTGTATAACTATTTTGTATATATATAAATACACACATGCATGTATATTTAAGAAAAAAAAATATTCTTTATATATCAAATATTTATATTTATATATAATTGAAATTATATATAAATCAATATACAGAATATACATGAAAATATTTCTTAAATATATACAAGCATGTGTGTGTATTTATATATATAAAATAATTATACACAGTGCCCCCACATATATTATGTAAACACAAACTTTTATTTTGGATGCGATTAATCGCGATTAATCGTTTTGACAGCCCTAATTAGCATCAATAAATGTTCAATAAATGTAGCTTTTATGAGTATTTTCATAGTACGATGAATGAAAATATGTTCAACTTACGCTTTGCTAATGTTCACATTAAGTTATGAAAACTTTATTTAACTTTTACTTTTACAGTTCCGCCTAGCAACCATCTAGAGCACACTAGCAACCAACTAGCAACACCCTAGCAACCACCCAGAACACCCTAGCAACCACCTAGCGACCATTTAGAACACCTTAGCAACACCCTAGCAACCACTCAGAACACCCTAGCAACTGCCTAGCGCTCTCGATCTCTCTCCCTCTCACACACTCTCTCTCTCGCCCGCTCACTCACTCTCTAAATTTAATTTAATAATTTTGTTGTTTTAGCAGTTCAAAAAATGTAGCTTTTATGAGTGTTTTCATAGTACGATGAACGAAAATATGTTCTACTAATGCTTTGCTAATGTTCACATTAAGTTATGAAAACTTTATTTTACTTTTACTTTTACAGTTCCGCCTAAAATGTAAGACAAACGTCCAAATTAAAGGCCCAGATATACTTTACGTGAAATCAAAGAATGAACTGGTGTGACGTCATTTTTAACAAAATCAAGCCAAACCGAAGTTCGAACACTCTGGAAATTTTGCTCGGGGGTGTGTTTCCCGAAACCATCGTTCCAACGAACATTCGCAAACAGCATCGCAGTTATCTTGAGCGAAAAGCTAACATTCAATATAATCTATATCTTTTATTTAGAATACATACAACTGTCATTTACGTCTTTTAGTTTGTCGAGATTTAAAGACCGCGCATGTGTGAACGACAGAAGCAGAGGACAATACTGTTTCCCAACTGTAGGGGGACCCCAAGAGCAAACTTTAAACTTTCTGTTGAAGTTACTAGAAAAACGTTTGCGCAGAACTTTAAGGGAACTTCGCCGGAAAGCTCTGAGAACGTTCCCTGATATCTGAGATGCATCAGATTGGGATTTTTGTCCAAACATTTCAAAACGTTCTCAATGAAACACTCAAATCCAATGAGACGCATGTCCTTTGCTATTAATGGTAAATCAGATTTCATTATTAAAAGCTGTTGTCAGCCTCACTTCATCCATTAATCTAAGGAAAAGCACATTGTAAGCATTTGTTGATCTATCTTAATATTGTCCAGGACTTTATCCCATGTGGATCATAATCCATTTAAATACTGCGGCTAAAGCAGCGATATCAGCTTTCAAAAAGACTAATCCGTTTTCACTGTCACAGCATTTAATCCAGATTTGATATGATGACAGCAATTGAAATGGAGCAGTGGCTGGACGGAGTGACCTGAAGTTTCAACTGGGAAAATATAATGTTGCATTCAGTCCAAATCACTGCAGGATGAGAAGAGAAAACTCATATTATCTGTCTGATGTAATAGAAAAGAGGTTTCACGAGTTTGCTATAGCCCATTCAGGCCCGGGCCTCATTTACGAGTGAGCCTGTGTGTTATTTATCAGTGGAGAGAGTTTTCAAAAATGTCATCCAGGCTTTCCAGTTGGATAGTTTGGCGGTGTTAGGCTAGCGCGAGTCAACGGTTTTTACTGAGAAATAAAGTCGTAATTATGAGAAATAAAGTTGCAATTTTGTGATATAGAGTTGCAATTATGAGAAATAAAGTCGTAATTATGAGAAATAAAGTCACAATTGTGTGATATAGAGTTGCAATTATGAGAAATAAAGTCGTAATTATGAGAAATAAAGTCACAATTTTGTGATATAGAGTTGCAATTATGAGAAATAAAGTCGTAATTATGAGAAATAGTCACAATTTTGTGATATAGAGTTGCAATTATGAGAAATAAAGTCGTAATTATGAGAAATAAAGTCACAATTGTGTGATATAGAGTTGCAATTATGAGAAATAAAGTCGTAATTATGAGAAATAAAGTTGCCATTTTGTGATATAGAGTTGCAATTATGAGAAATAAAGTTGCATTTATGAGAAATAGTCGCAATTTTGAGAAATAAAGTCGCAATTTTGTGATATAGAGTTGCAATTATGAGAAATAAAGTCGTAATTATGAGAAATAAAGTCACAATTGTGTGATATAGAGTTGCAATTATGAGAAATAAAGTCGTAATTATGAGAAATAAAGTCACAATTGTGTGATATAGAGTTGCAATTATGAGAAATAAAGTCGTAATTATGAGAAATAGTCGCAATTTTGAGAAATAAAGTCGCAATTTTGTGATATAGAGTTGCAATAATGAGAAATAAAGTCGTAATTATGAGAAATAAAGTCGCAATTTTGTGATTTAGAGTTGCAATTATGAGAAATAAAGTCGTAATTATGAGAAATAAAGTCGCAATTTTGTGATATAGAGTTGCAATTATGAGAAATAAAGTCGTAATTATGAGAAATAAAGTCACAATTGTGTGATATAGAGTTGCAATTATGAGAAATAAAGTCGTAATTATGAGAAATAAAGTCACAATTGTGTGATATAGAGTTGCAATTATGAGAAATAAAGTCGTAATTATGAGAAATAGTCGCAATTTTGAGAAATAAAGTCGCAATTTTGTGATATAGAGTTGCAATAATGAGAAATAAAGTCGTAATTATGAGAAATAAAGTCGCAATTTTGTGATTTAGAGTTGCAATTATGAGAAATAAAGTCGTAATTATGAGAAATAAAGTCGCAATTTTGTGATTTAGAGTTGCAATTATGAGAAATAAAGTCGTAATTATGAGAAATAAAGTCGCAATTGTGTGATATAGAGTTGCAATTATGAGAAATAAAGTCGTAATTATGAGAAATAAAGTCACAATTGTGTGATATAGAGTTGCAATTATGAGAAATAAAGTCGCATTTATGAGAAATTAAATGCGAAGTTGAATTTATGAGAAATAAAGTCGCAATTTTGAGAAATAAAGTCGCAATTGTGAGATATAAAGTCTCAATTATGTCCCACTAGAGGGACATCTAACGTTACTACAGTACGCGTGCATGGCAGAGAAGGAGTGAACGAGACCTTGCGAATGTGCCACACGAAAGCTTGTCCCACACTCGGTCACTTCGGAAGTATATATATATATATTTTTATATATATATAAAAGCAATATTCGAATAGTAACTTTAGCGTTCGAATAGTATTGATTTTTTTTTTTTAATATTCGAATTATATTTGAATTTCGGAATTCGTTCCAACAGCCCTACTCTCAACTGACATTTACATCAATAGTTTGCCGTTATAGCTGATTTGCTTTTGGTAAACTGTGGAGTGGGTAAAACTGTTTTCAATGGCAGGCTAGCAGTTACCATTGACTCGCACTAGCTTAGCACCGGCGAACTATGCAACTGGAACGACTGGATGAAAATTTTTGAAAACCATCTCTACTGATAAATAACACACAGGCTCACTTGGAAATGAGGCCCGGTGTCCAAAATCCTGAACCGCCCCTTTAATAGTAAACTAACTTGGCTTGCTGTCCTTAGCTGAACCCGAGGCTCGGCTTTAACCCCTTTTTTAAATTGTGTTTATGTGCTTGGAAAATTCTTAAAGGTAGATTATTTTCAGGTTCTTATTCATGCCTAGGGATGCACTTCACATTTTTGTGCATGTTCGAGAGCATAAAACCCTCTGAGTGTACCACAAGTCTCAATTTAGGGTCCATTTGTGTTGCCCTCAGGTGATATAATCCATTATCATTGAGAACACTCTCGGCTATGCTGATGTTCAGCTTTCTGTGATGACACAATGAGGCATTGAACCATAGGGGCTTTTTGTACGCCGTGCAAAATATAAGTATGATGCATTTCTTTAGTGTTTTTGTATTATAGTGCAACATCTGTCCCAGCAGAATCACTTATAAGATATATAATTCATATTCTTACTATTTTACCAATGCATTTCCATTACGTTCTTTTTCATGGTGTTTTTGGCTTTAAACTGTGCAACATTTGTCCCACCACTATCCCTTATAAATGAATATCCTTACTATTTAACCAATGCATTTCCATGCATTCTTTTGCAGTTGTTCATGATTACTGCATGCAGATTTTAAAAGATCATTTTAACCCCTTAACTGTCACTTAAGTTAACTTTACTTCACTATATTACTATTAAATCCTAATCTAGTCATGACAAACTATATATCATTGGAAAGGTCTAAGACTCCTAAATAGATATTTTAGGTCTGTTTTTTCTTGCGAATTATGAATGAACAGTAATATATGAATTTATGACAAGAGTGCGCCTCAAAAAAAATCAACGTCATTACAGGAGTTTCTGACCTTTGTCACAAGAAGTCGACGCACACACTTTTAATAATTGAAACTTTGGTTTTTAGTGCTAAAAGTTCATAATAAAACATAATTAGTATTTGTCAATTAAAAAAAGATAAAATTATATTTTAAAAAGTAAGGTAAGAAGTCCTCTAAAAAGTATAATATATTATATATATATATATAATTTTTTATTATTATATCACATTTTAGTAGTTATCATAAATTAGGCATCATTTGAAAGCTTACGAACTCAGAATTCATCCTGTGGAAAAGCGTTTTGAAATTGGACGTTGCGTTACCATAGAAACGGAATTTTTTAATTAGGCCCCTCCCCTTTTGGGCATCATCTTTCATAATTTATTATGAAAACCTTTTCTAATCTTGACAAAACACATATTGTCAGAAAGGTCTGAGTCTCAAGGTTCCATATTTAGTGACAGAAGTGATATTTGGATAGAAAATTATTAATTTTTAATGGCAAAATGCATACAATTAAATTCAATGGAGTTCAATGGCACCCGGTGGCTATTTTTGGTACTACGCCTAAACAAAATGTCACGGGAACTTCAATTTTTGTGATATCAACTTCAAATTTGGAACACAACTTGGTTCGATATATAGCTTTCATTTTATAGTCAAACGTATTTTGTAAAATATATGTTTCATATTAAAAAATATATTAATAAATTATATTTGATTTACTGCAAATTATAACTTCCATAACTTTTTCATAGTTTAATTTTTTGATTTGCTTTCACTTTAGTAATAATCTGCTGATTGTTTTCTTTAAAACAAGACCAAACTTATGTCTATATTCCAATTAAGTATTCTTGAATTACAACCATTTAAGTTTGTATAGTGCATTTTAATGTCAATTATCAAAAAGGGGGGGTGACAGGTAAAGGGTTAAGATTCAGTTCAGTCATTAAACTCTAGATGATCGGTCCTTTACATGCAATCCGCAATCACATCATTACCGCACGGCACAAGCTGATTGGCCAATGCTCGCTCAACATGTAAAAAAGTCTAGTTCTAGTCATACGTTCATGTTTTCATAGACATATTTTTATTTGTCAACATTAATTTTCGTAACTCGAGAACTCTTTTTGACAAAAATGCCCGTCCCTAGTATCTATTAGCAGAAGTCCATACTTGTTCAATCAACCGCAGCAGATGTAAACCGGCAAGACCAAATACATTAACATTTGTACATTTTAATAACATGCTAAATCTATGTCATGTTTCCAGATTATCTGTTATAAGTGCATGTAAATCTGAGGAGTTGAAGCGTAGCATGTGAATGCATGAGGATGCAAAGATAAGATGTTGCTCATGGATTTGAGTGTTTTATTAATTTATGTCAACAGTGTTACACACACACAGTCTGGGACTCTTAACAGAACAAACGCCTCTTCACCGATCCAATTTTGGACGAGCGCTCTGCATTTATGCAATAATTGTGTCAGGTTTGTCACTGTGGGGGTGAGACACGAGCTAATCCTCTTTTTGTGTTTGTCAATAGAGGAAAAATCATCACAGGTTGCATGTTTGAGATGATGAAAGTCTCTACTTGTGTTTGTGCCTGCAGTGCAGTCGGCCGAATCCTGCGTCAGATTCATTATAGTTTGTGTACAGTGTCCTCTCTGTGGCTCAAACGCCAGAACAAAGCCTCACCAAGGTCGTGGGAATGCATATAATATACAGCTTGAACGCACAGTATCTGCCATATGCATGAATGTAAATCCTCTCACAGCTGCTTTAAAACACTTAAATAATATATATATACTAGGTCTGTCATGATCAATTTGGTTCCTCCTATTATTTTTGATTGAACATTCAGAATTAAAGTAATAGTTTCTAAAAAGGCTACAGAAAAACTTACAAATGCATCTCTCTTAAACATCTGTCTTGTTATCTAAAAAAAAATTATTATATTATTGTATTTTTATATATTATATATATATATATTATATATTATATTATAATATTTTTTATAATTATTATTATATAATTATAAAAAAATATTAATTGTTATCTCATAACACACTGGAAGAGTAAGCAGCATCATTTTAAAGGTGCAGTACTGAGAAATAAGATTGAGGATGAGAGAAAGAGCCAATCAGCTGAAGGGGGCGTGTCCTTTCCTGATGGAGGAGGTGAGAGTGAGCCAATCAGCAGAAGGGGGTGTGTCCTCTTATGGTGGGGGAGGAGAGAGAGTGAGACTACAAGTAGAAGGGGGTGTGTCCTCTCATGATGGAGGAGGAGAGAGAGTGAGCCAATCAGTAGAAGGGGGTGTGTCCTCTCATGGTGGAGGAGGTGAAAGTGAGCCAATAAGCAGAAGGGGGTGTGTCCTCTCATGGTGGAGGAGGTGAAAGTGAGCCAATAAGCAGAAGGGGGTGTGTCCTCTCATGGTGGAGGAGGTGAGAGTGAGCCAATAAGCAGAAGGGGGTGTGTCCTCTCAAGGTGGAGGAGGTGAGAGTGAGCCAATCAGCAGAAGGGGGTGTGTCCTCTCATGGTGGAGGAGGTGAGAGTGAGCCAATCAGCAGAAGGGGGTGTGTCCTCTCATGGTGGAGGAGATGAGAGTGAGCTAATCAGCAGAAGGGGGTGTGTCCTCTCATGGTGGAGGAGGTGAGAGTGAGCCAATCAGCAGAAGGGGGTGTGTCCTCTCATGGTGGAGGAGGTGAGAGTGAGCCAATCAGCAGAAGGGGGTGTGTCCTCTCATGGTGGAGGAGGTGAGAGTGAGCCAATCAGCAGAAGGGGGTGTGTCCTCTCATGGTGGAGGAGGTGAGAGAGTGAGCCAATCAGTAGAAGGGGGTGTGTCCTCTCATGGTGGAGGAGGTGAGAGTGAGCCAATCAGCAGAAGGGGGTGTGTCCTCTCCCCTCAAATATCAAGCGTTTCTCAGAAATTGCTTACTGTACCTTTAAAACATGCAGTGTTTTATTAATGCATTATGCAGCCGCCATCTGTTTCTCATTGATGAATCTTTCTGTATTACTCATGTTCAAAAGCACCCAAACAGCAGATCTAAATTAGCAGAGAACAACATTTACAGCTTTATTTTTATCACATATTCTGACGGCTGACTTGCAAATAATTTGTGCCATTTTCTGTCCTATAATTACTGCTCTCTCGACATCACAAACCTTGTAATGTGTGAGCTAAGAATACTTTATATTCGAGTCAGACAACACAGAGCGGCAAATGCATGGTGAAATGTTCCACTTAGAAGAGACAAAAGCCTTTTTGATATTTCAGAAATTACATGAACTCTGGGCAATTATATATAGAACTCCAAATGTGTGCAAAGCAAATGCCAAAAGTGATGTCCGGAGCGGATGTTTGTATTAATGACTATACGAGTTTGATTAAACCATCAAAATATGTGGATATATTATTATTACATAATGAAATATTTATTTTTCAAATCTTTTAAATGTGAGGGAGGAACAACACTAAACTTTACATTATTTGTGCATAGAAAAACAAAAAGCTCACATTAAAAAGCATATTGACCACAACAATCAGTTATTAATATTTTGTTGTTTTTGCATGCGTTTATAATTTCTATAGACAAAAATAATGTCGGCACAATTCGTCATGTTTCATTGCGTCATTATCCCAAATAAAAATTGACTCCAAACTCAATGCAATATGCACTGTAAAAATATATGCTTTATCTAATCAATAAAATTGCGGCAACATATTACATGCAATATTGTTAATTAAATTGTACAAATTATAATTAATTTGAATATTAATTTGATACTCAACTCTAATTTGTTCAATTTAATAAATAATATTGCTTGTAATCTGTTGCCTCAATTTTATTGATTAGATAAAGGATATTCATTTTTACAGTGTGCTTACAAAAAACCAACAAAACAACAAAACATTTTTATTAATATTTGAATAAATGTCGATTTGGCCACTACTGTATATCAGTTTTAAATTCTTGAAAAGGTATGTTTGGGTCCAACACTAAAAGTTTATCATTGAACTTAGAAAAATGAATGAACACTGTCAAAATGAATACGACTGAATATGTTAAATCTAATCATTGAAATTGAGGCAACAGATTACAATCAACATTATTAATTAAATTTAACAAAGTAGAATTGAGTAATAATTAACCAAAAGAATGAAACTTAAAAGTTACCCATTTAAAATGAGTAGAATTTACACATTTCTTGTTTCATTGTTTGGCTTCGGTACGCAAGTTTTAACAGCCAAAATGAACTAATAGATAAGGTGATCTGATGTTGGTTGTGTTTTTACATAATCATTATTTTACAATCATTTAACCTGAACTCATATAGAGCCCAGTTTCTGAGAGAAGGTTCACTTGAACCCTAGCAAATATGATTTGATTGAAATTGCTAATGTGCAAATAGCTGACATTAACTAGGCTAATAGTATAATAATAATATTTTAATAGTTAATTTTCACTAGTAACTATACCCCACAAAATAAGAGAATTTAAAAGAGAACACAAAATTTGATTAAAATGCAAAAGAAACAAACGTGATGCTACTGACTGAGAATATATTGAGGTCATGTGACAGAAATGTTAATCTACACATGAGCATGAACTCAATGTCCTCTTTTCAGAGATGATCTGCTCTTCCATCAGTAGTTTTACTCAGTTAAAGACGCGTGATCAGGATCGCATGTTTCATTTATCGATGTGATGAACATCCCTCGTGAGCGCCTGCACTACGTTCTCCTAAAGGCTCGTCATTTATTTTTCTCTTGCCTTTAGTTTACTTCTATAAAGACCAAATATGTTATTTTAGGATTAACTAATATGATATTTTGATAAAAAATTACAAGATGAAAATGCATTCATGCATTTACAAAAATATGATGAATTTTCATTTCATATGCACAAAAGGACCGTCCGTGTTCATGCATTGGCTGAATATTTATGTCCGCATTTGCATGCTTGTGTATAATATGTTTGTGGATTAAATGAGACACATTATTTTTCTTATATTAGATGGAGATTTAAAGTTCAATGGGTCTATTTAAAATTGGCTCAATACAAAATTGGCTTTAAATATCTATAACACATTTACAATTTTATTAAAAAAGGTATAATGCATTATATCATACATTACAAATATTTTAGTCATGCATTAATACAAAATGATTAAAACAGAAAAATGTTTAAAATGATACTTTCAAGCTTAATGTATTTAATTTTTTGTCTAGGAATAAAGTAGCAGATTAATTTATAAAACTTGATTAAAAATAAACCAAATGAATTAATTAAAATTGAAGCTATAAAATTGGCTCAATTGTGGCTTTAAATACATATAATATTATAACACATTTACAATTTTTTATGAAAAGATATAATCTATTATATCAAACATTATACATATTATTAGAAAGCACATTAATACAAAAAGGCTTAAAAATGTTATGAAAAATATCTGAAATGATTGCAAAATACTTTTAATATGTTGTTTTAATTTTTTTTCAAGGAATAAAGTAGCAGATTAATTCATAAAATTTAATTAAAAATAAACCAAATGAATTAAAACTGAATCTATAAAATTGGCTCATTTGTGGCTTTAAATATATTTAATATTGTAACACATTTACAATTATTTATAAAAAGATATAATCGATCATATCATACATTATAAATATTTTTTATAATGCATTAATACAAAGTCTTAAAAGTGTTATGAAAAATGTCTAAAAAGATACTTTTAATGTGTTATTTATTTTTGAATAAAGTAGCAGATTAATTAATAAAATGTAATTAAAAATAAACCAAATGAATGAATTAAAACTGAATCTATAAAATTGGCTCACTTAAATATAGGGCCTATATAATATTACAACACGTTTACAATTATTTCTGAAAAGATATAATTGATTATATCATACATTATAAATATTATTATAATGCATTAATACAAAAAGGCTAAAAAGTGTTACTGAAAAAATGTCTAAAAAGATGCTTTTAATGTGTTATTTAAATTTTTCTAGGAATAAAGTAACAGATTAATTAATAAAATGTAATTAAAAATAAACCAAATGAATGAATTAAAACTGAATTTATAAAATTGGCTCAATTTTGGCTTTAAATATAGGACCTATATAACATTATATCATACATTATAAATATTATTATAATGCATTAATACAAAAAGACTTAAAAGTGTTACTGAAAAATGTCTAAAAAATACTTTTAATCTGTTATTTTTTTTTTTCCAGGGATAAAGTAGCAGATTAATTAATAAAATGTAATTAAAAATAAACCAAATGAATGAATTAAAACTGAATTTATAAAATTGGCTCAATTGTGTCTATAAATATATATATATATATATATAATATTATAACACATTTACAATTATTTATGAAAAGATATAATCGATCATATCATACATTATAAATATTATTATAATGCATTAATACAAAAAGGCTTAAAAGTGTTTAGAAAAATGTCTAAAAAGATACTTTTAATGTGTTATTTAATTTTTTCCAGGAATAAAGTAGCAGATCAATTAATAAAATATAATTAAAAATAAACCAAATGAATGAATTAAAACTGAATGTGTGAAATGGCCCCATGGGAAGCTCTATATGAGCGGTTGAGGTTGTAACGAGAGTGTTTTCTTGGAGGATTCATCTTCTTCCCGATCCCAGAGCAGGGTGTATTTCTGTGGCTGTTTGCCAGGACGATCTGTCTGTTTATTTTCTGTTGGTTCGACCAGCTCGTTCCCCAGGGAAGGTCTGGACTCGGTCCGAGCAGAATGCATTCCCCTGTTCCCCGTTGATGTTTGAGATGTTTGTCAGACCCATCGCAGCGCAGTGGAGTGTGAAGCAGGACTTCAGATGCGATATGACCGACTCTAAACGCCCGAGCCGCGTGTCGTCTGTCCTCATCACGTCTATATCTGTCAGTCTGACCCCTGAACAGTGAGCTAACACTATCATCATATCTCCAGCGCTCAGGGACGAGGCTGCTTAGTGCTTTAGAAGGGGATGCTTAGAAATAATCGTTTGTGTTGTTGACGTATCAAAATGCTCAAACTTTTCAGGTGAAACACACATGATGTATTGAGGAAAATTTCATTGTAATCGCTTAAGAAGATAGAGGAGGATTGTGTGTTCAGCGGATAGAGTTGTACTGCGTAGACACAACAAATGTTGGAAGCAGCTTAAATAACTTGAGTTCATTTCGGGTTCTGTGATTTTTTTTATTTTTATTTCAAGGCAGAATATTTAAGGCAACATCTCTATTTAATGTCATTCCTGAAATAATCGAACTTTAGGGATTTTTACCACGTTACGACAGTAATTCGAATGTGTGATAGAGACCCGAGTCACACCAGTTCTCCGTTTAAAGGTCGTTCCAAAAGAAGCGTAATGCTTTCAAACTAAGTCAAGGTAGTGTAAAAGGTCCAAAACAGTTGCTATGAGCAACAATAAAAAAAAAATACAGCCAGACCGATATTATCGGCCGATATTAGGCGTTTTCCAAACTATCGGTATCGGCAGTTATAATGGCCGATAAATGAATATTTCAAAAATAAAGTAAAAACGGACGAAACACGCTTGAACCATGTCATGAGTGTTGGAGTTGTATAGTTTGTCCACCAGAGGGCGCTCTACACCGTCCCTGTTGGGAACACTCGTACATACATTGCTTGAATAACAATTAAAATAACATCTGCATCAGTTCTCTAAACTCAAATAAGCAGGACAACATTTGTGACCATCATGTCCAGTTTTGCTGCTGTTTAATAAGCCGAGAGTGAAGCGGAATTAGCTAGTAATAGTTACGTAACGTTGTTACAGTGTAGTTGACTGACTGTCCTTTCAACTTTTGACAATGTGACTGAAGTATTTCTTTAATAGCGCGTGACAGTTATAGCAATGAGACGGATCATCTCTCCTTGGCCTGTTATATTGAAAATGTATGTTTTACAATTTGCACTATGACGTCATCCATTGCTAAATTGCGGCTCATCATAGACTAGCTAACCACAAAGCTAGCTAATGCAACTATCAGCAGTCTGTTCTGTTGTGAAAATAAAAGAAACAAGTTTCTTTTTAAAATGCATTATCATATTATTTTAGTTAAACTCATAAATAACTACAAATAACTAATGTTAGGGAAATCTGTTAATGTTTTGTTGCGCGTTTCTGAAAAGAAAAAAAATATCGGCCGATATATCGGAATATCAGATATCAGATTTGTATCGGTATCGGCCTTCAAAATCCTTTATCGGTCGGGCTCTAAAAACAAAGCTTACACAAAAACAGTCAAGTAGTATTTACAACCTTTGCATTAAGCTGCCTCATTCCTGAATAAATGCATAATTAATGCATTAATAATTAATTAATATTAATAAACGTAATTAAATGCAACTTAAAAGCATCATTTTCCCGCCTATAGTTCATTGGAACAAACATTTTCTGTAAAAGTAACTCTAAAGTTCCCTCAATGATAGTTACGACAAGAGTTTAAAAACAATCAATCAGGCTCGAGAAAAACAAATACCGTCAGTTGCACGACTGATATTGCCTAAATGAGCATTTCCCCATAGGGTGACCACATGGTTACGCCCAAGGACAGAACACAGTGAATACAGGACATGAACAATTACTACATGCATGATGCAAAATACAACAAGGACATCATTTTGAGGGATGGAGAATCCCAGAATGCATTGTGATGTGCACCTGACAACTATAGCGATGCATGTCAAATATGTGCAAACAAAAAGGCAAAAAAGTTGCAAGAACTCTAAAAAAATAGTGTTGGGTTTAGAAATCGTTAATAAATTTCAGAAATAATTACAAAGAAACATTGTATAAAAAAGAAAGACTGAAATAGTATTTTCTTATAAAACGTACTCTAATAATCATTAATGTCTCTATGAAGCTCCTCCTTCTGAAAGCACACTGTGCTCTGATTGGTCGGCTGGATCAGTGTGTTGTGATTGGTCGAGCGAGTGTGTGTTTGTGAAATGTCCCGCCCCTTTCCATAACCGCCAGTTTAACACACTAATAACTAACTCAACCAGGCCCCGCCCCTTTATTCTGCGCATAATAATTATTATAATGAGGAATATTGTGACGTGTTCGACTACAATGGAGGCGTTTCAGGAGTTCAGAAACACTGACACTGATATAGAGGAGAACTGGAGCGTTTTCATGCTCAAACAGCAACAATACACACAACACACACACAAACATGAGGAAAAGCATAATACAGTATGTCCTCTTGAAACACCTCTCATCCTAGAGAGAGATATCCAGCAGCATTGGCCTGTCTCTGGTGTTCGTGTAGCTCAGTGTCTAATAAGATCAGTTCACATGATCGCTCGAGTGGGAAGGAGAATAAACCCAGTCTGACAGCAGCAAACGGCCCAGACCTTCACTTCAACATCCAAACACACAGATCTCACCTCAAACACAGCAAAACACACACGTGCACTTGCACAGACAATCTACTGATCAAATAGTCCTGTTAGTGTGAGCTAAGGCTGTCGTGATGCAATATATCGCAATACAAAAAATGTAACGATATGCAACTCGCATCACAGAACAGAGCAAGGCGAGCATTTGAGCTTATAAAACTTCAACTTTGTTATTTATTTATTAAATGAGCGATCATTTCACTTGATAAGACCCTTATTCATCATCTGGAATCGTTTAAAGCCCTTTGAACAGTTTGCACTGAAACTCTCATTTGGACCTTGAACCGTTTGGTTCCCATTGAAGTCCATTATATGGAGAAATATCCTGGAATGTTTTCATCAAAAACCTTAATTTCTTTTCGACTGAAGAAAGAAAGATGTGGATATATTGGATGACATGGGGGCGAGTAAATTATCAGCAAAAGTGAACTACTCCATTACTCGCTACGGATGCGAAAAACGCAGAAAATCGAACCCGATCTGATTTTTTTTTATGACGGACGAAAGTTTCGGAGGCGGTGTGCAAGCGTGATTGACACAGCGTGAGGTCGTATTTATTTTTTAACGTGCGAAAATTAAAAAATAAATATGAATTTAAAAAATAAATATGAATTATAAATGAAATTATAAATTATAATAAAATTATCATTATAATAAAATTATAATTATGAATTATAATAAAAAAATAAAAATGAATTATAAACGAAATTATAAATTATAATAAAATTATAATTATAATAAAATTATAATTATAATAAAAAATAAATATGAATTAAAATATATATATATATATATATATATATATATATATATATATATGAATTATAAATGAAATTACAAATTATAATAAAATTATCATTATAATAATGAATTATAATAAAAAATAAATATGAATTTCAGACTTTCGGGTCTTAATTCATACGCAATATTGCACAGCAGAAGCATGTCTTGGTGTGTGTCAAACAAACGCATTAACATTTTTGTCATATCCTTTACCATGCCGAATGACAGAAGTTTGTTTAGCGCTTTTCACAACACACACTAGAAAATTATGATGTTAATGTTCATAATATCTAAATCTTCATGCCTTAGTTGCATTTTCACAGCTGTGAGACAATACAACCAATTAAGCAGTTGACATCTGGTATGTAATATTGCTTTTACAATATTATATCCAACTTTATATTATACAGCTGGGCAACACAATTTGACGTTACAAGCAATCAGTTGAGATCTGCTGCAGTAAATATTATAAATCGATCATATCCAACTTTATATAAAGAACAACTGGATGATAATGAAGTTTAATTTTGCGCTGCAATATAATATCAAGCAGTTGAGATTTGCTATAATGTACTCTATGCATGTGGATAAAGTTGGATATAATAATACATCCAACTTTATATAGAGAGAATTGTGGGATGATATAAATGATCATGATTCATATTCAAACATTACATCGTTCTGTTTCACATGTAGAGTAAGATCATAAAGAAGAAATGTCATTATTGGGCCATTTGAGGACTTTGAATCAAGCTATTCAATGTAAAAATAATGACAACATACTCGGACTTCCTCAAATCGCCCTCAGAAGAACATTTTGAAGGTGTCTCGACTGCATAACGTCCAACTTGAATAAATCAACCCCTCAAAACATCATTATAATGGGTCAACTGCTCAGAAACAGCCATTTTTGAACGGTTTACCTTGAGGTCTCTCATCCATGCAAATGTGCGCGCGCACGAGAGAGAGAGAGAGAGGGTGAGGGAACGTAAAAGCATTTCCACATCAACGCAGTCCTTCAGAGCTATCTTCAACCTTTTCATTGTCGTCTTGCTTTCTCCCATCACCCGCTCTCTCTCTCTCTCTGTGTGTGTGTGTGTGTATATGTGTGTGTTTATCCAGCGATGCAGCACAAATCATCATCACAGTGCATGAACACAGCGTGCATATTGATGTCAAAACGCATGTTTTCTTACCTTGCCGTTGTGTGTTGAATGTAAGAGCCTGTCCAGCTGGGAAGCGGCAATGTGTGTGTGTGTGTGTGTGTGTGTGTGAAGTCAGTCAGCCTCCCACTGCAGGCTCCCGTTCGCCTGAGAAAGCCCGATGCATCCCTGCCTCCAGCTGCTCGCGTGCACGGCCATCTCAGAGAGATGATGCTCAGACCCGCGCATCTGATCTCCCAGAAGCCCCTGCTACCGAGGCCGTGATGCTGCCATGGCGCGAACACGGTATAATCCACATCTAGAGGATGCGAAAACAGCCTGGCCTGCCTCCTCTAGCTCTCTCGCTCGCTCTCTCCCTCCTCCTGTGTGTGTGTGTGTGTGTGTGTGTGTGGCAGCATCACCTAGGAGACAGTTCACGCCCCCTCTGTCGCCCTGGTGAAGCGTTTCCACGTGAGCGGGTGATTTGAGACGGCAGGTTGTGTCGTGCGCGGATAAACCGGTCAGCTCATGAATAATTCATGAGATAATGAGGGTCATGACGCTGCGATATAACAGCAGTCACTAAATAAGATGCTCTTTTTAGTAAACCTAATCTTATTCGCTGCCAAATTCCATATCCATAAGTGTAAATTCAGTAATAAAAAGCTCTTTTTTCTGTGCTAAAAGCTGAAATGGAACAATATAATAATATATAATATAACAATATAATAATAATATAATATAACAATATAATTTCTATTATCTCTTCTATGCAAAACAGCTAAAGCTGTTAAAACTGTGGTTATTTGTTCTACTTTTAATGTGTTTATGTGATTAGATGTGTGTGTTTTTACTTTAACTGTACTGTTGATTATTTTTCGATTCTTTTTATTATTATTATTATTTTTTTTTGCTACTTTGATTGTAATGCTCTTTACTTAAAAAAAAAAAGATGCTAAATCAACAAATATGTACGGTAAACATTGTTTTCATAGTGGAAATACCAGAAATTGCTGGGATAAAATGTGATTTTATTTTAATATGACTGATACTGTCATTTTTTAGCGTCGGGTACAAACGGCTCTGTTTTTACTGGGTTGTTTTAACCCAATTTTGGGTAAAATATGGACAAACCCAGCCATTGGGTTACATTTTTAAATTATATTTTTAACCCAATGGCTGGGTTTGTCCATATTTTACCCAAAATTGGGTTAAAACAACCCAGCATTTTTTAGAGTGGATGTTTTGACTTTTAAAAATCCTGTCGTTATTGTTATTGTAAAATCCTAAATTAATATAGGATAAAATTAAAAAATAAATTACAATTTTTTTATTTATTTATTGACACCAGTGTTAATCTTTCTAGGTTTAACATGTTGAATTTAATCAATATTAATTCTAAAAGAACTGTTTTCAAAATAAATTAAAAAAAAATGTAATGGATTTTAATCAGCAAACTTTTTACCGCGATTTAATTAAACACGATTTTTTAATTCAAAATCATTCAAGGTTTAGCAGTTTAATCATCGACTCATGAAAACTAATATAATCCATATAACCAATATAATCAATAAAGCGTTCATCTAAAACACAGAGACATTTACCTCTCAATTAGTATAACACAGATAAAAGACTAAATAACATTAAATGTAAAATTGAAGCTAAATTCTCTAATAGGCACACATTGGTCTAGTTAATCATCTCTAGTGTGATTTGCTGTCCTGCTATTGTCATTTTAAAGCTTTTGTTATGCGGGGCAATTTAAGTCCGTTCCAAAACAATGACGCCCAATGAGCTTTTGTCTTTTGTTTTTAGCATATTAAAGGCAGGATTGGTGATTTGTTCCAGAAACATTTTTGTTATGCTGGTTGAAAGTCTCTTCATATCCTGATAGCTGATAGTCACTAAGTTAAGTAAGGAGTCTGAAAGTGTTTACATGTGGACCATTAAATGTTCGTCCAATCATTGAATGCGGTCCGAATAGACCTTCACACTAGTCTCGTGTGCTGTATCTTTTCAAAGTCAAAACTACGAAAAGTTCCATAGAATTTCATTGAGGGAGTCAAGATATTTTTGCACAACAGGACTTATCCGGACAGCAATAAAGTGTCAGCCCAGATCCGGCCCACATACGGGCCGTGTTTAATCCATGTGTACCGGATCTGGGCTGGATGTGGACCGACACTATTTTTAAGAGGCTTGTTTGTGTTGACCCACATCACCCATCAGCGCCACCTGCTGATGCAGCGATGAATCACATGTTTAGAGGTTTGATCAAAACAGGTCAGATAATCTTAATACTACACTGTAAACTCACCCTGAAGCATTTAGAGATCCACTATTGTGTTTGTCTAGGCATATGCACCGAACCACTGCAATTACAAATTACATTCAACTCTGTGCAATCATAATCCCTTTATCTTCTCCCAAGGAAACTCTACGAAGACCGCACTACAAATAAAGTACAAATGCAGTTCCTGAAGTCAAAATAAGAGCAATCTGATGTTATTGAATCAGTTGCATTTATTGAAACATCATGCAGCACATCTACAAGCATTGATAATATAATAAACGCTACTCTTGCAATTAAGAGTTTTCAAAAGTACAGACGGTACTGAAATTTTAAAGGGATAGTTCACTTTGAAATTAATTTTTGATATGTTTTATCTCACCTCCAGGGCATCCAAGATGTAGGTGTCTTTGTTTCCGCAGTATCTTCAATTTTGATCATTTTAGGTCAAACCGTTGTTGTCTGTCAGTCATACACTGAAGGTGCAGGGGGTCCACCTCAAAGAGCAGTCAAAATTAAACATGATTTAATGACTCGGAAATGTACTTATTGATGCCCTAAGACATGAAACGAGTGTTTTTTGTGAGAAAACGAACAGTATTTATATATTTTTTACCTCTTGTAATCACAGTGACGCCCAAGTGATCTGAATCAGTTCAATGTTACGCCGGAAGTGATCGCTTGCGTGTGACGTCACTCAATATTTACACAGAGATTTCGGCAGTTTTACCTTAAACATATTTAGATATACCGAAATCGTCTTCCATTGCGGTTTCACACATATCTAAATATGTTTAGTGAAAGGTAAAACTTCCGAAATCTCTGTATAAACAAAGAGTGACTTTCAGCGCATGCGCTGACCGAAACGCACTGCTCCCAGATCAGTTGGCCGTGGATATGGTTATACGAGGTAAAAAGATAAAAATACTGTCCGTTTTCTCACAAAAACTGCTCGTTTTGTGTCTTAGGGCATCGATGTGTACTTACATTCACGAGTCATTAAATCATGTTTAATTTTGCCTGCTCTTTGAGGTGGACCCCCGGCACCTTCAGTGTATGACTGACAGACAACAACGGTTTGACCTAAAACGATCAAAATTGAAGATACTGTGGAAACAAAGACACATCTTGGATGCCCTAAGCTAAAACATACCAAAAATGAATTTCTAAGTCAACTATCCCTTTAAAAATGTGACGAAACCTGCATTTCCCGCTAGGATTGAGCGCTGTTGAACAGATTCTTAAACTCTGATTGGCCACTGTGTTTACGCACTCAATGTCTCTGATTGGCTACAATGATCAACAGCCTATATTAGGGATCCGCTGATAAACGCTCCGTAAAGAGCATCAAATACGTCATTGTCGATCATTGCAGCCAATCAGAGACGCATATGTCAAGTTCACGAACACAACAGCCAATCAGAAATGTTTAAGAATCCGGTCAACAGCGCTCAAAACGCAAGAGGGAAATGCTGGCATCAGCACACGTTTTACATTTCAGTACTGACTTGGAACCGAACTCTACTTGCAAAAATAAAAAAAAAATACTGTTGCGTTACAAAAACTGTATTTACAAATAAAAAATAAAAAGTATGTACAAAAAAAAAACACAAATATTTGTTGTGAGCAGCATTTGTCTATGCATATTCAGGTTTGATTTCTAACAGTTGTGTATTTCAGTGTGTGCTGGGATCCACAGAGCCGCTGGTCTGTAGTTTCTGCCGGTAGCACTCGGCTCGCAGCTCCTCGAAGCAGAACTCTGTGGCTCCGCTGTAGACCAGATCTCTGCAGTACATGCTCTGCTCTCGGCTCTTCCCGTCCTCCTGAGTCTGGCGTTCCTGCAGCATCTTCAGCGGCGTCTGCTCCAGTCTGCAGGGCTTCCTCGCCGACAGCACCGAGTTCACCGCGGGGTTGATTTTACACGGAGTTCTGGAGCGGGAAAATGAGGTGAGTGCATGGAGATATCACATCAGATTCAGAAGAACAAGACCGATACATAGTGGGCATTTAAAGCAGACATGAAATCAAAATGTACAGCCAGGGCTATTACTGCCATCCAAAGCAAAAACCATTTAAAAATATACGTTTGTAACGTGAAATACGATTATTTTAGCTATATTTACTGAAGCAACATTTTTAATTAATTTAGTTTAAGGTCAGAATGAACTGGAGAGTTGTGACCCACTTTGTCAAAACGAGATATTCAACGTGAAAAATAGACGGCGTGCTTGTTTTTCCCACTGGGAATTGATTGGATATACAAAAGTGGGCGTTTCGTAATCGTAAAAGTAAATAGGGTCCATTTTGATTTCATGCCGACTTGTGCAAGTACTAAAGAAACATTTAATAAAAGTGCTAGTTGCAAGTAAAAATTACTAAAATCACAGCAAAAATACTAAAGTTTAACATTTTAATGCAAAAATAAAAACATATAAGTATATTAGTGGTGCAAACTAAATAGTACATAAAATGATACAATGGACCCAATATGATCATCCTCATCCTAAAATGTATAAATTATAAGCTAAATAGATGCCTCACAGCAGAAAGTGCAATTGAAGTGCTGCACAGGGTGTAAGATCTCGGTGCTCTTTGGTTACTAGGGATATTTGTATGCTGAATTCAAAGTAATAATCCAAGGCACTCGAATTTAAAGTATAAAAGTTAAAAAAGCCTTTATTAATTCATGGCTTTGAATTACTTAAAACCAGTTTTAAGTAATTCAAAGCCATGAATTAATAAAGGCTTTTTTAACTTTTATACTTTAAATTCGAGTGCCTTGGATTATTACTTTGAATTCTAAATAGATGCCTATTTAGCTTATAATTTAAGATTATAAATGTCTAAAATATTTAGTTTCTTCAATTACATTGTGTTTTTTCCCCTACTCATGCTAGTGTAAGATGCATTTAATTTTAATCAAATTTGTATCTTAATCTTATTTTGTTTTATATTAATCATTTTTATATTTGACTTTTTTTTAATAGATTTTTTACACTGTCAAACCCCTGCATTTACAGCCTAAAATAACAAATGTTATTATAAAGGAGCAGAAAGGCTTGAGGGAAATCTGCCATGAAAAAAAGAGTTTAAGGAGTAGTTCACTTTAAAAAAAAAAACTTTTGTTTTGGTTTTTTGATAAAAACATTCCAGGATTTTCTCCATATAATGGACTTCAATGGGGTCCAAACGGTTCAAGGTCCAAATGAGAGTTTCAGTGCAGCTTTAAACGACACCAGACGATGAATAAGGGTCTTATCAAGCATAACGAAGTTTTATAAGCACAAATACTTGCCTTGCTCTGTTCTGTGATGCGCGTTTGTGACTCACCTGTTCGAACTTGTTCAGTCAACGAACGAATTGACTCGAAAAAAAGATTTGTTCATTTTGATGAACGAGTTCGAACAGGTGAGTCAAAAATAATTTTTTTTATTTATTTGTGAAATGACCGATCGTTTCGCTAGATAAGACCCTTATTCATCGTCTGATGTCATTTAAAGCTGCACTGAAACTCTCATTTGGACCGTTTGGTCCCCATTGAAGTCCATTATATGGAGAAAATCCTGGAATGTTTTCATCAAAAACCTTAATTTCTTTTCGACTGAAGAAAGAAAGACATGGACATCTTGGATGACATGGGGGTGAGTAAATTATCAGCACAAGTTTTTTTAAAAGTGAACTACTCCTTTAATCATCAAATCCTCCAATCACACTCACACAGCGGGAGGCCGGTCGTCCTCTTCCACAAACGGCTGGAAACTGGGTTTAGGAGCCGGAACCGCGACACTGAGGCCCGATCTGGACTTCAGGGGCAACTGGAATAAAAAACAAACACTGATCTCTCAGACACAAAACCGACACTCTCTAGGACCGGTCAGGTAACCGGATAAACGGGTAATACTCGACACGGACTCGCACCTTCACGTTGGACCACTTCTCAGGTTTCTGCTCGTTCTCTTTGGCTCTGGCAGTAGGTGGCGCCGTCCAGATCTCAAATTTGGGTTCTTGAGGCACAAGGCTTGGTGGTCCGGAGGTTTCTGGAGCTTTATTCTCGTCAAATATCACAGGGCGACTGTTGTGTCTGGGGCCCAACGGCTGTTTAAGCTGGAGCCCACGTGCGTCTGTGTCAGAGCAAAGAGTGTGATTGCACTGGATCCTGTTTACACACAACACGTTTAAAAGAGTGTGTATACTCACATCCGAGAGATGCGTTCACTCTGTTGATGGGAACCACGGCCTTTTTCTTCCCTTTGGCTTTGAGCTCAGCCAGTGATGATCGCTGAGGCTCTTCGTCGTCGTCATCATCATCATCCTCTCTTTGTTGATTGGTCATGGATGACATCATCTGTCTGCACACTCGTGCCTGCAAAGCTCTGGAGACCAACGCATTTCATTGAGGCGTGAGCTAAAGTTAATTTTATTACTAACTAACAATATAAAGGTTATTCAACCCTTTACCTGTCACCCCCCCTTTTTGATAATTGACGTTAAAATGCACTATACAAACTTAAATGGTTGTAATTCAAGAATGTTTTGGAATATAGACCTAAATTTGGTCTTGTTTTAAAGAAAACAATCAGCAGATTATTACTAAAGTGAAATCACTTCAAAAAATTAAAGTTTGAAAAAGTTATGGAAGTTATAATTTACAGTAAATCAAATATACTTTATTAATATATATATATTTAATATGAAATAAATATTTTACAAAATATGTTTTACTGTAAAACTATTATAAAATGAAAGCATTATATCTAACCAAGTCGTGTTCCAAATTTGAAGTTGATATCACAAAAATTGAAGTTCCCATGAGATTTTGTTTAGGCGTAGTACCAAAAATAGCCACCAGGTGCCATTGAATTCCATTGAATTTAATTGTGTGTATTTTGCCATAAAAAAATTCTATCCAAATATCACTTCTGTCGCTAAATATGGAACCTTGAGACCTTTCTGACAATGTGTTTTGTCAAGATTAGAAAAGGTTTTCATAATAAATTATGAAAGATGATGTCCAAAAGGGGAGGGGCCTAATAAAAAAAATACTGTTTCTATGGTAACGCAATGTCGAAATCGGTTTTCACAGGATGAATTCTGAATTTGTAAGCTTTAAAATGATACCCAATTTATGATAACTACTAAAATATGTGATATAATAATAATACAAAATTATATTTCTATATATATATAATATATAATACTTTTTAGAGTACTTTTTACCCTACTTTTTAAAATATAATTTTACATTTTTTTATTGACAAATACTGATTTTGTTTTATTATGAACTTTTAGCACTAAAAACCAAAGTTTCAATTATTAAAAGTGTGTGTTTCGACTTTTTGTGACAAAGGTCAAAAATTCCTGTAATGACGCTGATTTTTTTGAGGTGCACTCTTGTCATAAATTCATATATTACTGTTCATTCATAATTTGTAAGAAAAAAAAAACAGACCTAAAATATCTACTTAGGAGTCTTAGACCTTTCCAATGATATATAGTTTGTCATGACTAGATTAGGATTTAATAGTAATATAGTGAAGTAAACTTAGATTGCCTGAAGTGACAGTTAAGGGGTTAATAAAAATCATTAATTTCACAGCATGCAAGGCAAGCTGAAGGTGGATGTATTTAAAATTACACTAAAAGCCTTTAACTTGCTAAAAAAAAAAAAGTGCAAACTATCAATCAGACATCGGACCTTAGAACTTAATGCATCAAATATAATACATTAGGATTTATATGACTAATTGTGGATTAATTTTAGGACAGACAGAGATGAATAGACCAGACCTGTGAAACGCATGTAGTTTATCTACAGGTTCTGCTCCACACTTGAGACCATCCTGAAAAACTCTGTCAGCCATCTTTAAATTCCCTCTCTTCTCGTGCTCCTCGGACCAGGCGATGTAAAGAGCGGCTTGCGTGGTTCCGATTCCTTGAGCTTGCATGTAGCGGAAGACGTCCATCGGGTCAGAACAGCTCTCTGTCTGCAAGCAAATGAAACAAACGAGTTAAAAAAACACTATAATGATGCACTCTGAATGCTAAACGTGAGGTCTGACACTCACAAATTCGATCCAGAGTTCAACGTAGCGAACGTCATTGTGATATTTCTTGTCAGCTGTGAAGAGCATGACCGCTCTTTCGAGAAGCACCGATAAATTACTCTCCTTTCCACCCTGTGGGTACGTCTGCTTTGTCCATTTTATGTACCTGCGGAAAAAAATAAGAAACAGGGTTCATTTCAGGACTGATTAAGCAATGCTTTTTTTGGTTTTCAAGAATTACAATTCTTGTAAAATTGCAAGTCAACATGCATCTGCTGTTATAATAATCCATACCTGACCCAAACATCGAGGGGGTCGTCTCCGTCATACATCCGCAGCTCAGACTCAAACGCTCTGAAACAGAAAGGTGACTTTACTGAATTGTTCTGGAATATGTTTTTAGTTTGATTGAAAACCCCACTCACTGTTTCTGCTGGTTGAGGGCCGTGTGGTTCCCCTCCTGCTGCTGACACAGGGCCTGCTGCAGGGCCGAGATGGTACGGCCTCGTCTCAAAGGCTGGATGTTTTCTTTACATAATTCCCATTCCACATCACACTCTGCCATGGCTGGGGATCCGACCTAGAAGTGGAAAAACAGATGGCACTTATGATACTGAGTGGTAACCATATTCTTATACTAATGCATTAAAAAGCTCAATTCACCCAAAAATATTTTTTTTAAAAGTTCTGCCATTAATTACTCACCCTTGTGTTGAAGACAAAAGAAGATATTTTAAAGAATGCGGGTAAGTTGATGGACCCCATTGACTTCCATAATAGGGAAAAGTACCATGGAAGTCAATGGGGTCTGATTGATTACATTATTTCATATTTATAACATTATTTAAAATCTCTTCTTTTGTGTTAAACAGAAAAAAGAAACTCATACAGGTTTGGAACAACATGAGGGTGAGCCAAATAATGGTGAACTATATCCCTTCAAAAGGTAACTTTACTGTAAACGTAAATACCATGTTATAAAAACCAATGTATCCCCCGCATATTAAAGCTCCTAAAGAAATAAAGCAGTAAATTGAGTAATAAAAATTAAATTAAAATAACATAAACAGCGGGGTAAAAAAAAAACACATTACTGTATTTCTCTACCGTTTCTACTGTACTCCGTTTCTACTGTCTGCAAAGTTAAGTAACTTAGAGAAAACAAATATAACTTACCTTTACCCAGCTGAAATCTTCTTAATATTCTTTTCTTCGTTGAAACGACCTCCGTTGTATAGTAGAAATATACAAATATGATGTTAATTTCATAAATCGCTCGTTATTGTGTTGTCCGTTCGAGAAGAAGGGCAAAACGGATTTTGAACAAAAACCGGAAGCGCGCCAAAGAGATCATGATTGGACGAACTGGTCACGTGACCACGTGATGTTCGTCGACATAATAACCGACTGTTTTTATTTTTTAAAATAAATATATTTATTTGTGTTTTCTTAATGTATCTTAATATTGATTTTTTTTCCACCCACATTTTGGTGCAGTATAAATCTTGTGACAGTATGACAGCAAGCTACAGCGTGGCTGTCATGTTGCATGCTGGGAAATGAGTACGTTTCAAATTTAGAGTTTTGATTGTTTTATTCATAATTATTTTTTGGGGGGAGATTTCATTAAAAAAAACAAGCCTCTGCATTATTCTGCATGTTTTTTTTTTCCAAAATCACTACAAGTCTAATCGCTGCAAGTGATAAAAACTACATTTCCCAGCTCTTCTCGGTTGGTTCTCGCAGCGCTTCCTGTATTTACATTCTCTGTCTGATTCAAGAGAAACACAATGGAGAGAAATCAGCTGAAATCACCTTATACAATACAATAAGTTTAATTATTATAACCTTGAGCATTTAAAGTGTCACTACAGCATGTTTCTGCGATTCCCCGAAGAATATCGCTATGGATAATCGTTGTTACTGCTGTGCATCAAAGTTCACTCTCTTCAGAAAAGAGGTTAGCGCCTATAAATACCGATCATTCAATTTAAATACCTTAATTATTTGACTTGGTTTTGTGTTTTTGCAGTTGGGTTGTAAAAACTGTGGCCATTCTTTCTGCTCTGGGTGTCTGACATTCAATGCTGTTGTGCCAAAATATGGAAACAGCCAGCAGAAAGTCTGCAAACAGTGTTATGGAAACTTAACAAGGTCTGGAAGCCAAACACAGTTTACACTGTTATAATATTTTCACTAACACACGACTGACGGGTCTTTTTTGTACAGTCCAGGCAACCAGAATGATGCTGGCAAATGGTCCCCACCTGAAAACTACAAGAAGTATGAATCTGTATCTAAGTATTAGATGTGAAATGCTGGAATATACAGGAATAACACTGATCTTTGGCGTCTTACAGGCGAGTCGCTGCTCTCGAAGCCAAACAAGCTCAGCAGAATCAGCCGTCCAAACCCGGAGGGGGAAAGAACAACGATGTGAGTCGGGTTTCAACCCGAGGACTCAGTAAAGAGGACCAGGTCATCGCAGAACGACTGAACAAGCTGAAAGAGGAAACCAAGCCCAGTAAGATCTGTCAAAATCTGCTTGATTGTTTTGTCACAAAATGCAATCAACGTTTTTTTATCACACAGTTCTAAACTGCTAATTGCAACTAGAAGGCATAAACACTCTAAACATTAACATTGTGAATGCACCAATGCGATAACTGATAATTCTTTATATTTGAAAGCTAAAGATATATATATATATACTAGGGTTGTCAAATGATTAATCGCGATTAATCACATCCAAAAATAAAAGTTTGTGTTTATATAATATATGTGGGTGCACTGTGTATAATTATATATATATATATATATATATATAAATACACACAAATGCATGTATATTTAAGAAAAAAATATTATTTATATATAAAATATTTATATTTATATATAATATAAATTATAAATCTATATACAGTATATACATAAAAATATTTCTTAAATATATACAAGCATGTGTGTGTATTTATATATATAAAATAATTATACACAGTGCACCCACATATATTATGTAAACACAAACTTTTATTTTGGATGCGATTAATCGTTTGACAGCCCTAATATATACACACTGATATAAAATGTTTGTCTGATAGTGATAATCGATAATTCTTTATATTTGAAAGCCGATAACAGACACATATATGATATAAACGATACACACACAATATTATTTCGGAAAATAATTTCTATGGCACTCAGACAGGTTTATTCAATTCAATTGTGTTGATTTCTAGTAAATTTGCTGTTCAGATATTCCTATTTAAAAGAAAAAAGCATCATCTGTATGTAGAGTGTCCCACATTTGGTTTTCGACCTCTGAAAATGTGCACAATTTACTCATGAAGCCGCGTTGAGATCTCCATATCTCTGTGATTGAACCATCGAGAGCCTTTAAAATGAAGATGCCAAAATAAATGTTTGTCAAGAGCCAGAATCTAAAAGGATATTAAGATATATTTAATACTTCTGGAGTTACAGGCATGCAAACTTGAGGTTAAAAACACAAGAAGTGCTTTTTCCCCATTTCTGAATGGTCACGGTTGGCATATAATGAAACAAAGATTGATAAAGTCAACAGATTTCAATAATAGACCAACCAATCTCTGAGTAGAAATAAAATAAGGACACTGCCATCTTAATAAAGTCATTATTACCCCCCTGTAATTTGGCTCCAAATCTCGTGAAAATTGTCATTTTAACAGTGCATTACTCGTTTCGTGACATTTAATATTTTGGTTTTGTCCTTCATTTATTTTATATCAAAATCAAACAGTTTAGCTGGAGTTGGCAGACTTTGATTCTGTGTCTGAGCTGATATTTCTCTGTTCTCACACAGAGTCCATCCCATCAGATCAGGAGCTGGAGGCTCGTCTCGCTGCCCTAAAAGCTCCGCTTCAGCCCGTGCCTTCAGATAAAGACATGGAGGAGCGTCTGGCTGCTTTACAAGGAAGACCTGCGCCCTCACAAGCCCCACAGCCTGTAAACACAATATCTGCTTTCACGTATTATGCTTTTTCCTATATATCTTTATCTATATATTAGGGCTGTCAAAACGATTAATCGCGATTAATCGCATCCAAAATAAAAGTTTGTGTTTACGTAATATATGTGGGGGCGCCGTGTATAATTATTTTTTAAACACACACACACATGCTTGTATATATTTAAGAAATATTTTCATGTATATTCTGTTTATAGATTTATATATAATTTATATTACATATAAATGTAAATATTTTATATATAAATAATATTTTTTTTCTTAAATATACATGCATGTGTGTTTTTATATATATACATAATAATTATACACAGTGCACCCACATATATTATGTAAACACAAACTTTTATTTTTTTATTTTGGATGCGATTAATCGTTTTGACAGCCCTACTATATACATATATATAAGGTCAAAGATAAATGGAGTTTTTGTCTCCTGAAAGAAAGAAGCGATTCTGAACTGAAACGAGTCGTCAGTAATCTCTCTTCCTGCTGAACCTGTGTAGGTTTGTAGCTAATTAACATAATGCCACCCGATTGGCTGAACAGCGTCTCTTAGCCCCGCCCTCAAACACTAGTGTATCTGACACTGGGAGAGTTTGGTTCGTGTTGTTAGTGTGGAGAAGACGCTGTTTTCTGCTGTTAAAGCAAATCCACTGATGAGATTGATACGGTAAAACCCTCGCCATCGTTACTGTTCAGATCACTGTGTGTTCAGATATGATAATGAGCCTTCTGACCAATCAGAGCGGAGCAGCTCTCAGAGAGGCGGAGCTTAGAGAGACTGAGTCCTTGATGGAAGAGGAAAGAGCTGATGCTACAAAATGAACATGTTTTTGATCTTAGATGCATGTGAACCTGTTGTAAGCAACACCAAAATAACATTAGGAAGCTTTAAAATATCATAATGGGGCACTTTAACTAATGTAGTTTGAGTTCTTTTTCTCGTTGAATCTCCCGAAATACGTCACATTAGCCGAGATTGTGAGAAAAATGTACTTCTGCCGTTGTGTGTTTGAACTTTCTGAGGTGATTTCATTAGGGCTGTGTGTGTATTGTGGTGAATGGGATATTGTGTATTTAATGAACACATCAGTTTAAAGTCAGTATGAAATGATAATTCACCATATATATTTTTAAATGCACTTAAGAGCCACATACAACAGTCCCAACACTAATAGCACAAAGAATAAAAGATGCGACTAGTCATAATTACCCTGCTGTATAATTAATGCAAGCTATTATTATCTTATTGTGAATGATTTTTTTATTAAATTATCAAAGCTCGATCTTCCTTTACTTTTTTAGTTTGCATAAACCCCGCCTCTTTCAGATCCGCATCCATTTCTGATTGCCACGCCCACATCTCAGCATCCAATCAGCAGTCGATAGATAGAAACAAGCCCCGCCCTACATGGTTTCATCCTTCAATAATCCATTTGTTCAGGAAGAAAAACATCTTTTGCATCTTCCGTTCCATCTAGAGACTATCATGAGAATAAAAATTGCAATATAGAGCTGACGCTGCAGGGGATATTATTACAAATTAAAGTGTTTTTGACCTTGGATGCATGTGAACCTGTTGTAGGAGACTTTAAAACAGCAGAACGTGTGTTTATATGGATGTTTAATGTGTGCAGGTTCATCAGCCGCCCGACAGGAGGACTCAGACAGAACAGACTAATGATTTGATCACCCAAATGACGGAGGAAGTTGCTATTGATGACCAGTGTCCATCGTCAGAGGGTAGTTTTGTGATAATTTATTCACAATGAAATTGGTTTTACGGTACTAAATAAAATAAGTCCTCATTAAAGAGTTTATAAAGCCACGTTACAGTGATTTTTCTCATGCTTACGGTCATTTTCTTTTTCTCTCTTGTGTAAATACAGACGAACCATTAAACGATCTTAATAAACAAGAGGGAGGGGGGGTGAATGAGAACGTGGATGACGGCGAGCTGTCAGTCAATCAGATGGAGGCGGAGCAAAGCCGCGTGCTGGAGGAGGCCATGCAGGAGCTGAAGAAAGACAAGCGCAACGAGGAGCAGATGCGAGAGATGGCCATGAGACTCGCCGTTCTGCAGGGACACGATCCGGAACAAGGTGCTTCACTCCTGAAGCAACAATATAAAAAAAAAAAAAAAATGCATGGATTAATCATTCACAATAAGAACAATGCATTATGAAAATTAATATGCCAATGCCAATTTAAATCAATGCTTTGGTGCATTAATTAGAGTTAATTTCATATTATCATCACAATGTTCTCTGCCTTTGACTTTATTTTCTGATGCAGTCAATAAAACACTTTTCACAATCCAATCAAATCTTAATACGCAAATATATAAGCTTTTGTTCCACTGAATATTCTCTGAGTGAATGATGCATTGAATAGATGCATAATACAACTGTGTGTGTGTGTGTGTGTGTTCAGTCAGACTGTCCGATTTCCAGCAGCCTGACAGTGATGAAGAGACCGAAGAAGAGGCCATCACCAGAGTGATGAAGAAGGTCTGTCCGCTTTATTAAAGTCCTGCAAACCTACTTCTGTTTAAAACACGTTGACAGTAAAACATTAGTTTGAAGCCATTGCTGAAGTAGAAACTGAGACTCATTGAGACGGGATCCTGTGGTGTGTTGACAAATAAATATGAATGTCTACAAACAATTTTAGCGAGAAGAGCTGGAATATAGACATATAAGACAGTTTACATCTTAATAAAAGGGTAGTTTTTGTATGTCCATGTTGGCAAATTTGTATCTTTATGATCCTAGTTGCTTATACTTTTTTGTCTTAATATTAATTATTATTAATGTCTTAATACTTAATTGTCTTATAATTATAACATTTAGAATTTTAATATTCTGTAGAAAATTATACAGAATAATTTGATGAGTCTAAACTTATGCTACAACAAGTGTAGCACAAACTAAAACTATTAAAAGCATTTCTGTTAATTGAAATAAAGCTGAAATAAAATAAAATGCATATTAGTTGAAAAACTATATTAAATTTAACTGAAATACAAATTAATTTAACTTAAATATCAATATTTAAATAATGATGATAATAATAATACAATTACAAAAGCACATAAAAAATGTCAAAAAATGAAACTAAAAATAACTAATGTGAAAGTAAAAATAAATTTAACCTAAATAGAAATATTTAAAAATAATAATAATTATAAAAATAAAATGAAAAAGCACATGATAAAATGACAAATAATTAAACAAAATTTAACAAGAAAACTAAAAAGAACTAAAACTGAAATAAAAATAATTAAACCTAAATAGCAGTATTTAAATAATGATAATAATAATTTGACAAAATCACATAACAAAATATCTAAATAACATGAAAGTAAAAATAACTAAAACTGAAAAAAAATAATCAATTTAACATAAATACCAATATTTAAATAATAATTATAATAAAATGAAAAAAAAAACACGTGACGAAATGACAAAATGTTTTACAAAATTTTACTAAAACTGAAATAAAAATAAATAAAACCTAAATAGCAATATTTAAAAATAATGATAGTAATAATAAAATCACAAAAGCTCAACGAGATGACTAAAAATTAATCTAAATTTAACATGAAAATAAAAAATATCAATTTAAACACCAATTCAAACAATTAATAAAAATAAAATAGCTCTGTGTAGATTAGCCGAGTCAGTGACGCGTCCCAGAATAACCAGCAGAGGCCGCTCAACCCTCGAGCTCGATCTGAAGAGTGTGTGTGTGTGTGTGTGTGTGTGTGTGTGTGTGTGTGTGTGTCACATGTTCAGCTATCAGAGGAGGCGGCTCTAGACGAGGCCAGCGGATACAACATCCCACCAGAGCTCAGCGGCCCAATGAACCGAGAGAAGGACCCGTCCAGCAGGAGACCGGTACACACACACACACACACACACACGTCAAACACAGTTCGCTGGCAGCCAATCGGGTGGGATTATGCAAATTAGTTCCTAACCTACGCAGGTTCAGCAGGAAGTGAGACTGAATTACCGAAGACTCGTTTCAGTTCAGAATCGCTTCTTTCTTTCAGGAGACAAAAACTCCATTTATCTTTGACCTTTGACCTTTACATACACTTACAGCCCTATTACACACTACATGAAAGGTCATATCCGGAAAGCATAATAGAGGCACTGTATTTAGAGGGATTTGATCTATATATAAAAGGTCAACTTTGTATAATTTATGATTATAATTTACCAAAGCATGATCGTTTATGATTTATGACATACTAGTCATAGTTATTGGATAGAAAGTCAAAATTCTGAATCGAAATGACCTAAAAATTCATTATTATTATTACTAGTCACCTAGTTATGTATAGTACTGATGTGTGTGTGTGTGTGTTGCAGGTCTCAGGCCAGCGTCTGCCAGCGTCCGCCTCTCGGATCCAGCGCTGTAATGATGAAGAGAGTGATGAGGATGATGAGGAAGAGTTGCCGTGGTGCTGCATCTGTAACCGTGACGCCAGTATCCGCTGCCACACGTGTGATCGGGATCTGTTCTGCGCTCGCTGCTTCAGGCACGTTCACTAACACACACCTTATGTCTGATACACTACTACACACACTTCACATTTCACTTCACATTGTGGTGAATTATAATAATCTAAATTAGGAAATGCTCAGTCAGAATTATCATTTAAAGTCGAGATTGTGAGATGAAAGTCATACTTATGACATAAAAAGTCGAAATGATGGAATAAAAGTCATAAAAACAAGATAAATTGACCTAATTATGGAATATAAAGTCAACATTATGGCCTGAAAAAAAGTTATGACATACTAAGTCATAATTATGAGATTAAAAACCATATTTATGAAATCAAGTCAAAAGTTGAAAAGGTCTAATTATGAGATGCAAATAAATCATGGCCTAAAAAGACATAATTAGAACTTACTGTAAGTCAAAAAGTCATAATTAATAAGTCATAATTAGAATCTTATCATTTGGACTTTTTATGACAATTATTTTTGACAATTATGATTTACCAAAGATTTTTTTTTCTTTTATGAACTATGACATACAAGTCATGATTATTGGATAGAAAGTCCAAATTTGAACATACAAAGTCATAATTATGAGATTTTTAAAAAAAGGACGGCATAATTAATAAATAATAAAATTTTACTAATAAGAAATACAATTTTTAAATGAATTGTAACATTGAATCAAAATCTAGTCAAAAAGTCTCATCTTATCATTTTGCCTTTTTATTGCATAATTATGATTTATTTCCCATTATTTTTTTTTTAAAAAGTTAAAAGATAAAAAGTTAAAATTCAGACATCCAAAGTTATAATTATGAGATAAAAAGAGATAATTATGAAATAAAAACAAAAATATGATCCAACAAGTCATAAATATGAAATAAAGTCAAAATGATGACCTAAAAAGGCATAATTATAAATAAAATTTTGAAATGAATTGTCAAGTCAAAAAGTTTCATTTTATCATTTTGACTTTTTAGTACATAATTATGATTTATTTCCCTTTATGATATACCAGTCATAATTATTGGGATAAAAAGTTAAAATTCAGACATCCAAAGTTATAATTACGAGATATGAAATAAAAACATAAATATGATCCAACAAGTCATAAATATAAAATAAAGTCAAAATGATGACCTAAAAAGGCAAAATTATGACATAAAATTTTGAAATGAACTGTAACATTGATTCAAAATCTTATTTAAAAAGGCTCATCTTATCATTTTGACTTTTTATTTCATAATTATGATTTATTTCCCTTTATGATATACCAGTCATAATGATAAAAAGTTCAAATTCAGACATCCAAAAATATAATTATAAGATAAAAAGGGATAATTATGAAAATACGTCATAAATATGATCCAAAAAGTCAAAATGATGACCTAAAAAGGTGTAATTATGACTTGTGTTTTTATCAATAATTGTCACAATTATTTTTATGACGAGAAATAGGTTTTATTTTTCTTTATGACGCACCAGTCATAATTATTGTCCATATTTGATATTTGTACTTGGGTTTTGTCCTCGAGATCTTGCTGCGTATTGAACATACTGATCATGCAATATTAATCCGTGTCATATTCTTCATCTTTCTGCCACAGGGAAGGCCACGACAAATATGACAGGAAACAGCATCGCACCGCCACATACACGGCCCCTAAGAAAGCCAAGAAGAAGACATGAACCTCCATGCGCAGAACTGTGAATATATATATACATAAACACACATAACTCGATAGCAGCAGAAATATTCATAACACAAAGCAGCCTTAGACTCAAGATTGTTCAAAGTCTCTCGCCGTCTGTAAATGGAAAACTGGATCATTCACACTTAAAAGCCTTGAACTCTGACGGCAGGTCATGTGATCTAGAGAACTAGTCATGTGGTTTAGCATTTAACCTGCATCTTCTGAATGATAGCTTTTCATTTACACACACACATAACCTGTAATGCCTCATTAGAGCTGTAGTTTGCATGAATATGTGGTGTTTGTGTGTGTGGCTCATGTAGAAATGATCGTTTTCTTGTGTGTACTCGTCTATTATTCTCTTTTATAAAGTTTTAAGTTATTTCAGACTCTCCTAGAACAGGTTTTCCTGCATTGTTGCGGCTCCTCTCTTCCCAGTCTGTCAGTAACGCTCTGTTTACTTTCTGTCCCTTTGAAGCCCCGCCTTCTGAAGCACACTGTGCTCTGATTGGTCGGCTGGAGCTGTGTGTTGTGATTGGTCGAGCGCTTCGAGTGTGTTTGGGTAATGCCCCGCCCCTTTCCATAACTTTCCGTTTAAAACACTACTGACTAACTCAACCAGGCCCCGCCCCTTTATTCTGCGCATAAATTATTATAATGAGGAATATAGACCGGTAGAGATAGACCAGTTTAGACGATTCCCCTTCGAACACGATTACAATTTAAATTAGGGCTGTCAAAACGATTAATCGCATCCAAAATAAAAGTTTGTGTTTACATAATATATGTGGGTGCACTGTGTATAATTATTTTATATATATAAATACACACATGCATGTATATTTAAGAAAAAAAAAATATTTATATATAAAATATTTATATTTATATACTGTATAATATTAATCTATATACATGAAAATATTTCTTAAATATATACAAGCATGTGTGTGTGTTTATATATCTAAAATAATTATACACAGTGCCCCCACATATAGGTTTTCCTGCATTGTTGCGGCTCCTCTCATCCCAGTCTGTCAGGAACGCTCTGTTTTCTTTCTGTCTCTTTGAAGCCCCGCCTTCTGAAGCACACTTTGCTCTGATTGGTCGGCTGGAGCTGTGTGTTGTGATTGGTCGAGCGCTTCGAGTGTGTTTGGGAAATGCCCCGCCCCTTTCCATAACTGTCAGTTTAAAACACTACTGACTAGCTCAACCAGGCCCCGCCCCTTTATTATGCGCATAAATTATTATAATGAGGAATATTGTGTTTAATCCTGTTCGGAAACACTGACACTGATATAGAGGAGAACTGCTGTGTTTTCAACAACAATACACACTACACACACACACACACACACGTGAAATATGATCATAGATCCTGTTTAATATTTCCCGTGGTCTTGTGTGTTTTCATCAGCGTGTGTGTCTTCTGTTCGCTGGCATTTCCATGTTGTCATGCATAATTAAACGGACAGTATTGAGAGCAAGCTGAGCGCGTTTCACACACACACACTTATGACAGGAAGTGAGTGCATTAGTGTTGGATAGTGGCGTTCTCCGGGGACGTTTCAGATCATGTGACTTCACTGTGCTGGTGTGTGTGTGTGTGTGTGTTATTGTTGTCTGTTTTGTGCTTTAGATTTTTCTCAGATTCATTGACCTCGAGCTCTGGCACAGATTACTGAATAAACCAACATATCAACTGATAAAAGTGTCTGTTGTGTAAGATGTGTATCACACACACACACACACACACACACACACACACACACAGGCAGGGTTTTGAGCGATGCACTGCTTTTATCAGCACATCAGCTGGTGTCAAGTGTTGGCACTTTATGACCTCATTAACATAGTGTGTGTGTGTGTGTGTGTGTGTGTGTGTGTGTGTGTGTGAGAGAGATAGAGTGTGTGTGTGAGAGAGAGTGTGAGTGTGTGTGTGTGTGTGTGTGTGTGAGAGAGAGAGAGAGTGTAAGTGTCTGTGTTTCAACACTACTAACATGTGTGTGTGAGAGAGTGTGTGTGAGTGAGTATCTGTTCCAACACACTATTAATGTGTGTGTGTTTGAGTGATTCATCACACTACTAACGTTTGTGTGTTTGAGTCTTTCAACACACAACTTGTGTGTGTGTGTGTGTGTGTGTGTGTGTGTGTGTGTGTGTGTGTGTTTGAGTGTTTCAACACACAACTAATGTGTGTGTGTGTGTGTGTGTGTGTGTGTGTGTGTGTGTTTGAGTGTTTCAACACACAACTAATGTGTGTGTGTGTGTGTGTGTGTGTGTGTGTGTGTGTGTGTGTTTGAGTGTTTCAACACACAACTAATGTGTGTGTGTGTGTGTGTGTTTGAGTGTTTCAACACACTACTAGCATGTGTGTTTGAGTGTTTCAACACACAACTAATGTGTGTGTGTGTGTGTGTGTGTGTGTGTTTGAGTGTTTCAACACACAACTTGTGTGTGTGTGTGTGTGTGTGTGTTTGAGTGTTTCAACCATAGACTGTAAAAAAAGATGGACGACGCCCCCTCGCTCTTTTCCATCAGCGAGAACTGAGGCCGCCAGTGTCTCGATATGGCGCTGACATCTCGAACTTGAGTCTGCGCACTTGCGTGTTTGGGGACCAGTCATGCGCAGTCGTGAGCAGGAAGTAAGGCCGCGAAATCAAGGCCCCGCCCTCATTCTCGCTGAATCAAACGCAAGCACACGCCCCGCACTTTCATTAAGTTGCCTCTGTCTGCTTCTTTCCTGTCCAATGATGTCTGCCGATTGCAGAACCTTGTTAAAATAAGGTAAATACAACTACTAACCACATAATCAACATTATTAAAAAACGTTCGCTGGTGCTTCAGTGACTACCTCGCACAGAGAACCTGTCAATCACAGCTGTCAATCATGATGTCAGAGCACCGTTATTTTATCATCACATAACTAACTAAAAACAAACTTATTTTAAAAACAAACACTTGAAATTACATAAACGTGATATAAACGACAGTAAATGACAGAAACTATCTTTGGAAAAAGGATATGTGAAGTGTAATTTAATTGTTTAGTTGGTCTCGCGTCCCATTGAATAACATGGGGGAGGCGGGGATTATGAGCTATACTAGGTCCAGTCACAGGGGGGCGATCGAGACGTTTTGGCTTCACTTTTGAGGGCTGGTGCGGCACGCTTGGTTTCAACACACAACTAATGTGTGTGTGTGTGTGAGTGTTTCAACACAATACTAACGTGTGTGTGTGTGTGTGTGTGTGTGTGTGTGTGAGTGTCTGTTTCAACACACTATTAATGTGTGTGTGTGTGAGAGAGAAAGTGTGTGTGTGTGTGTGTGTGTGAGAGAGTGTCTGTTTCAACACACAACTAATGTGTGTGTGTGTGTGTGTGTTTGAGTGTTTCATCACACTACTAACGTGTGTGTTTGACTGTTTCAACACACAACTAGTGTGTGTGTGTGTGTGTGAGTGTTTCAACACAATACTAACGTGTCTGTGTCTGTGTGTGTGTGTGTGTGTGTGTGTGTGTGTACAATAGACCAGTGTTTGTCCTTCAGCCCACACACACTCTATACGTCACATGCACAGACACAGTCATGAAGCCTTTGGTCAGGGTTTACTTTACTTTGCTATTTTATTTTACATTTATAATTTTCTTTTGTTTCATTAGTTTATCTTGCTGTACTTTTATTATTTCATTTTTTCTTATTTTACTTTTATTTTAATATTTTTATCTTAATTTTTTGCTTTTATTTCATCTTTTTATTCGACTTTATTGAGAGTATTACTCTTGTACTGAAAGTCATTGTTCAGTCCTGAATCTTCTGAAGGACGTGATCCTCATCATCCTCCTCATCCTCAGTGATTCGCTGAGCTCGATGAATAAACCCACAGATGCTGACGTAACCGTTACACTTCACTTTTATTACACTTGCTGTCTCCGGCGGGGGTTTACTGCTCTGTTTACTGGTGTGTTATGCTGTGTTTTACAGTTCGCTGGCCTCATGCACTTTGTTAATGTGTGTTTTCTCAATCTGAGTTTGAATATGATCATATGATTCAAACTTTTAAAGTAATATAAAAGCTTTAATCAAATATAAACATACGTTAAAGGAATATTCTGGGTTATGTACAGAATCTGTGACATATGGCTGTCAAATGATTAATCGCGATTAATCGCATCCAAAATAAAAGTTTGTGTTTACATAATATATGTGGGGGCACTGTGTATAATTATTATATATATATATATAAATACACACACATGCTTGTATATATTTAAGAAATATTTTCATGTATATAGATTTGTACATAATTTATATTATATATAAATATAAATATTTTCTATATAAATGATAATATAATAATAATAAATTAATAATAATAATATTTTTTTCTTAAATATACATGCATGTGTGTGTATTTATATATATATATATATATATATATATATATATATATATATATAAAAAAATTATACACAGTGCACCCACATATATTATGTAAACAAAAACTTTTATTTTGGATGCGATTAATCGCGATTAATCGTTTGACAGCCCTAGTAAAATATATGGTAAAAATATAGCATGAGGTGAAATACTTTGTAGTATTGTTGACTGACCCCATAATAATTTTTGGACAATATTTTAACCCAGAATATTGTCAGCGTTTGAGTTGTGCAGTAAAGTATAGAACTGAAATCAGACATTGGCAGAATGTAAGAAAGAAATCCTAGATTTATCGTATGCTCTTTATCTAAAATCTTAAAATTGTTTATTGTTACATACATACAACACTTGTCAGAACAAAATATATATAAATAGGGAACAAAATGTACATGTCACAAAAAAAACATCTCCTTTGAGTAATAATAGGCAATGCAACTCTACTTCTGCTAGGAGAAACTGTACAGAATTATTAGTGGTCTGAAACACAGTTTATGGAAGCTTCCGTCATTGACCCGTGTGTGTGTGTGTGTGTGTGTGTGTGTGCAGTCAATTATTACAGTTGTACTGTAGAAACATCCACAGACAGACACTCAACGCTCTACACATACTGGGAGAACTGTGGGCGGGATTAAGTTTAGAGGGCGGAGCTTTCAGGGGCGGGTGTGGAAAGCGGAGTCAGGGTGACAAGGGTGGAGCCGGGGCTGTTGAGGGCGGAGCCAAGGTGTCGAGGGAGGAGTCGTGGCTATTAAGGGCGGAGCCAATGTGACAAGGGTGGAGTCAGGGCTGTTGAGGGCGGAGCCAAGGTGATGAGGGTGGAGCCGAGGCTGTTGAGGGTGGAGCCGTGGCTGTTGAGGGTGGAGCCGAGGCTGTTGAGGGTGGAGCCGTGGCTGTTGAGGGTGGAGCCGAGGCTGTTGAGGGCAGAGTCAGGGTGACGAGGGTGGAGTTGGGGCTGTTGAGGGCGGAGCCAAGGTGACGAGGGTGGAGCCGGGGCTGTTGAGGGTGGAGCCGTGGCTGTTGAGGGCGGAGCCAAGGTGACGAAGGTGGAGCCGGGGCTGTTGAGGGCGGAGCCAAGGTGACGAGGGTGGAGCCGGGGCTGTTGAGGGTGGAGCCGTGGCTGTTGAGGGCGGAGCCAAGGTGACAAGGGTGGAGCCGGGGCTGTTGAGGGCGGAGCCAAGGTGACGAGGGTGGAGCCGGGGCTGTTGAGGGTGGAGCCGTGGCTGTTGAGGGCGGAGCCAGGGTGACGAGGGTGGAGTTGTGGCTATTAAGGGTGGAGCCGTGGCTCTTGAGGGCGGAGCCAGGGTGATGAGGGTGGAGTCAGGGCTGTTGAGGGCGGAGCCAGGATGATGAGGATGGAGCCAGGGATGTCCTGGGTGGAGCCTGGGTCTCGAGGGTGGGGGCAGGTGTGTCGAGGGTGGAGCCGGGGGTTGTTGAGGGTGGAGCCAGGGCGGGGCGTTTCACTTCATCAGGAAAAATCCAGACTTTGACCTAATACTATTTCCTCAGAGATCCTGACATCTTACGAAGTCCCTTCATCCGATAGAGCAGCCCATTGATAAAGTCCTGTGGAGTTGAAACCATTACATTTTAAAGTTAAAACCATCTGTGGTCATGTAGATTACAGTCTATATATATTACAGTTGCATTTTTACTTTCTTTTTCTGCTAATCTGATTTTATCTGGAATTTTTGTCTATATTGATATTAAATTACTATCTAATTTCTATTTCCGACAAAAAAAAAAATCCTTTCGTAAAAGAAAAAAGAAAAGAAAGTTTAGATTAGGAGATTTATAAATCCAAATGATGTCATACCAAGTCATCATATGTATGAGATGAAAAGTCACAATTATGACATACTAAATCATATTTATCGGATTAAGTAATTATGTGACAATAAGGAGGAAAAGTTGCATACTAAGTAATATTTGACGAAAGTGATATAAGTCAAAAGCTTGAGATAAAGTCGAAATTGTGACAAGTAAAAATTATGAGACATATTGTTATGACATACTAAGTCATATTTGACAAAGTCGAAATCGAAATTTTCAGATAAAAAGTCGAAATTAAGAACACTAAGTCATATTTATGACATTAAAAGTTGAAATTATGAGAGATTATAAGAAATTATGTCATTATACTATAGTAAGTCATAATTCCTGCTTTATCTATTATGACTTTTTTATGACATTTCGGCTTTTTATGTCATAATTAAGATTTACCGAAGCATGATTTGTTTTCTTATGTGGCTTCCAAAGCTGAATTGGGCTGAATAATGTCTTTAAATAGTATTGTTCCATAATTAAAGAACTTAAATCCAACATTAATGACATTTATCACTGTGAAGCTGCTTCGTGTACAGTATTATAGAAATAAATCATGAATAATTGGTTTAAAAAGTGGAAGGAAGTGCATAAGAAAAGCTGTTTGCAGAGTTGGTCTTACCTCTTTTGGCTTTCCACATTCCTGCAAAAGCTCCTGTTAAAACAGAAAAGCAATATCTGTTCACATGTGAAGTCATGATGCATATTGATGCACTTATTAGTTTTTAGTTATTAGTTTTCTACTACACTCTCAACTAAAGCTTCCTAAAGGGGTTTCACAGCAATACCATAGAAGATCCTAAATAACCATTTCAATGAACCCTTAAAAGCACATATTTTTTTCGATATAAAGAATCTGGTGCTCTTGTGATTTTTTTTTTTCGGAATGGTATGAAACTTAAAGGTTTTGACACTTTCTATGTGAACACACAAAAAATGATGGACAAAAAATGATTCGAACAGGTTAAAAGGTCCTTAAAAATAATTATATTTGTTCTGCTCGCTGTCAAAAGTAAGCGCATTTCATGACGAATTTTATCTAGTGGAAACTTTTGGTACTGAAGCCAAACATCTGACAGAAAGCTCAGTTTTTGGAGATATCAAGCTCAAATTTTGAACCCATCTAGTTCAGATTTATGGCTTTGATTTTCTCACAGTTTTAGACTGAAACATGTTTTTAAAAAATGTAGCCTATATTTAAAAAATATTAACGAAAAATTAAGTAACTTTTCAAGCCAAGCATCTTTGAGGAGAGATCGAACTTCAGTCCGTGCTCTAAACATTGAAAATTTAAGACAGTTTAAATTAGAAATTACATTTTTAGGTCTATGCTCGAAAAGTGAATAAATGGAGTATAAATATTGTGTAAAAATAATTTACTACCATAATGATACAAACTATGAAATAAAAAACAAGAACAAAAATATAGAACATTAATGTCATTGAAATAAAAAAAAATATATTTTCGGTCATTTTTGACCGACACGCGAAGAGCACCATAGGTCTCCATTGATCATCGATGCCAGTAAAAAAGCTTTATTTTAATTATTTTTTTTATTAAGCTTTATTTTGAAGCTGAATCTGAACGTACATGCAGTCTGGATCTCTGGTCTTCATCCGTCAGCTCCAGAAGTTCATCGATGTCGATCTCCAGCTCAGGGATCTCTTCCTCCTGCACAGATAATCACACGCTCATTACTGCATCTGCTGTTTTAAATGCAAATCAAATCTGTTATTAAAGGAGGAGTTCACTTCAGGATTACAATTTACTGATAATTCACTCTCCGCCTCGTCATTCAAGATGTGCATGTCTGTCTTTCACTTCAAAATCGTCCGACATCACTTTTACCTTTTATTTGTTTAATTTTTTTGTAAATGGCGTTTAGTCTTCGCACGTTGACTATACTTCCGCCCACGTCAAGCGTGACTTTTTGAAGTCGTGGACGTGCAAGACGAGCATTTGTGGTTAAAAAAAGTACATAAATGTTTAAATTTTTTCATAAAATATCCATCTAGATCAGACTCTTATTCCTCGGCTGGATCGTGTCGAGACTTTGAAGCTGCACAGAAACTCACATTCTGGACCTTCGACCCGTTGGCCCCGGTTGGACCCCATTGAAGTCACTATGGAGAAAATCCTGGAGTATTTTCCTTAACACCTTAATATCCTTTCGACTGAAGAAAGAAAGATGTGAGCATCTTGGATAACGTGTGGGTAAGTAAATTATCAGGAAATATTAATTCTGAAGTGAACTACTCCTTTAAAATGAAAGTGCCTACTGCGGAGGTCATCAAACTATACAAACTACCTGAGCTCAGATTTAATCAATGTGTCCAACTAAGGGTCACTATTATAATCTATAAGAAAATAATCTGATTATGAGAAAGAGTTTATGGGCATCTACGCTCACGGCTAGATTTGTTACAGAATCCACCGTGTTTATAAGATTAATTATGCTTTTCACCCACTTGAGCTGTCAGACTGCGCTTTGAGGTTTAAACCCGAAGTGTTTGTTGCATCTCTGCTGGAGACTTTAATGGCATCCGCTCTTAAAAGCACCTCAATTAGAGAGAGAAGAGCAACGACGACCCCGAGAGTGACACGCATTACCAACCGCTGCACACATCAGTATTACAGGAACGCTACAGGAACTGCTGTGCTAGCAGGCTAATGCTAATCACTTTAATACACTTAACACTTTAATGGTAGTCAAATAATAGTGAAAAAGCATTCAGTATTCATTTACTCAACCCCATGTTATTCTAAGCAGTATTACTTTTGTTTTTCGAAGTTTATCCTCGTGAATTCTATGGTAATTTTGTTTTTACAGCTGCTGATCTCGAACATTCAGACATTCATGCAAGGAGTGAGTGAGTGTTTAACGTTAGCTCTCTGCTAGCGTTAGCATGTTTGTTGTGTTTTTAATGAGATTTCGCGGGATGTCGAGCTGCCGATAACCTAATGTGGATCCGTTAATCTAATCTTCCTTGCCGGTTTCCTGCCGTTCAGAGCATCAAAACATGAGGGACACAAATAAATACTACACACCACCTTCACATAATGTGGAAATATTCTCCTGAAACACTACTGGATCTTTTGACACGGAGAATATGAGCGACCAAGATCCTTACAAAAACAAAACAATTACTCTTATTTTAGGTTAAAAATCATCAAAAATGTGATTTAGTCTTACTCTGATTCTCTATGGTAGCTAGGCCTGTTATTAGTGTTTATATAACCTGTGATAACAGAAATTTTAAGAATTGGATGTTTTTCATTAAATAATAGTTGTTGAATGAAAAATAGAAATATTTCATCTTATTTAAATTTATTTGAATTTACGTAGGCCTGGATTAGTCTTAAAATATTTTAGTATATAATTAGTAATTTATTAATTTTGATACATTTAATGTTACAACATAGTCATTTTCTCATATTCTCACAGGTTATCATTACATCGGTTTGAGAAATCAAGATTCCCCGGATAGAGCGGCCGGGCATAGGTCAAACATGTGTTGCCATGATTTATTGATCAATTAATTTTGTACAGTGTGGTAATCATCTGCCAAAATTACTTCAATTAGCTTTACTACTCCGGTGCTAATAATGATAAGATCAAATCTCTAGCACTGGGTATTAAAGGCATAGTTCATTTCATTATTATTCCCAGAAAACAAGACGCAGAAATCATGTTTGCGCTTCACTTCTTCATGCTTAAATGCATCATAAAATAATTCCATGCAACTTTTACATTTCTCCGTTTATGTTCTGAAAAAGATGAAAGTTCACAAATGAGAGAATGACTGGTTCATTTATCCTCTCGTCTTTTCACCTAGCAACCACTAGCAACCCCCTGGCAACCACCCATGCATCTTTTAAAATAGTTTCTTCAAACTCGTACTAATACTCATGTTAATAAAACCCCAAAACATGATTTAAAGTCAAGTTTGGGCAGAGTAACTGCAGGCTCCAGTGAGTTCACGCATAAATTTGAGATGCTCATGAATAATGCAGCGGTTGACACAGTGGGCGGAGTTACAGGCTTCCACGCGGAAGCGTCAGAGAACCTTCAGAGTGAAACCCTTCCTCCAGGCCATGAAATATTCACCATCATCACCAAAACATGGACAAACGCACCGGCACTCCCAAACCACAGTTCATTCTCAAGCTCTCACAGAGCGATCTGCTGAAGAGATTCATTATTAATGATAGGCAATTGTTTTTCCATGCACTGGTCAACAAATTCATAATGTATTGTTTCAGAATAGTGGAAAGAAAACACTAAATACCGTTAATTTTGTCTGTAGATTTGTGTTAAAATACAAATCGTCACAGGAGTCTGAGTCAGAAATCTCTACTTTACAGTTTTATTCATATCTATATTCTGAAGGTTTGTTCACATTCCTAAAAACAATGAATTTGTGACTGAATCAATCCCATGGCCTCAGATGAAAAGAGAAATCCCTTTACATGTCAACAAGTATTTTGATCCTGGGTTTATTATCAAAATGAACAAATCTTTTTCCGAGTCAATTCGTTCATTTTGTTCGTTGAATGAACCAAATGACTCGGATAAAGATTTGTTCATCATTTTGATGAATGAGTTCGAACAGGAGAGTCACGAACGCGCATCACAGAACAGAGCAAGACGAGCATTTGAGCTTATAAAACTTCAACTCTGTTATTTATTTATTAAATGAGCGATCGTTTCGCTTGATAAGACCCTCATTTTCTGGAATCGTTTAAAGCCCTCTGAACAGTTTGCACTGAAACTGTCTTTTGGACCCCATTGAAGTCCATTATATGGAGAAAACCCTGGAATGTTTTCATCAAAAACCTTCATTTCTTTTCGACTGAAGAAAGAAAGACATGGACATCTTGGATGACATGGGGGCGAGTAAATTATCCAACTACTCCTTTAAGCAGTGTAGATTATAACAGTGAGATGCTCAGAAAACAGCATCAAAGCCTGATCCATTTAAATCCCCAGAAAATAAAGATTAAAACCAGTGTTTCTGTACATGAGCGTTTGTCAGCAATCAGTCAGTGTGTCATCTGACGGCTGGAGTAGAGTAAACACACACACACACACACACACTGAAGAGATGCTGGACATCTGCCACTACACTCAACACTTTCTCACACACACACACACACATGCTGAAAGATGTCCAGTGCTGAATGCTTGCATGTCCCACATGTCCTTGAGTTTAATACCAACCGGTTCAGACATTAACCAGGACGGGCGAGTGACACCAGCGACCTGCATATTTATAATGTGGCCGCTCAAATCATTTCCTCTGTCCTTTTAATCTGTTATCTAACATCTGATTTACTCTCATCTATTCTAGTTCAGTCTGGTGATGCGTTAGTGACCTCGCTCTTCCAGAGGTGAGTGTTGTCCAATGTCTAACCAGTAATGAAAACGTTTTCTGTGAACATTCACCCGGTTTTTCAATGTTTAAAAAGATTTTATATCCATTTTATCGTTTTGCAAACATTATGAGAACGTTACTTTCAATCATTCTGAAACAACACTCTTAGAAAAAAGGGTTATGTAGCATAGGGTTCTTTACTCAACTCCAAAGGACATTTTATGCTAAAAAAGGTTCTATAATGACAATAAAGAACCCGTTTGACACAAAGGTTCTTTATAGGCTATTTTTCATTCATATATTACATTATTCTCCAATATTTTGTAGTTGTAATTAAATTATTGTTTATTAAACTTAATATCACATTTTAATCATGATGATTTTTGGAGGAGAAAATCTGAAATGGCACTCTTCATGGTATATTGATTAACTACATAAAATGATAAAAATATATACATTTTCTAACCCCCATATCTTGAATTTTGATATAGAACATTTTAGGGGTTCCAAATACGTAGCGCTTTAGAACCTTTTAAGGTTCTATATAGAACCTTTTCTTCTAAGAGTGTAGCAACATTTTTAAAAAAATGTTAGACAAATGTCAAACTAGGAAAATAACTTTCCATGAATGTCGTAATAATGTCGTTTTTTTTGTGCTGCCGTTTTGAAAACATTATAAAAGACTGGATAATGTTGAATGAACATATTAATATCACTGGAATAATGTTTTGTTCATAACTTTGACAGAATTGTGATCAACTCTAAAACCTGAAACAGCGACTATATTAAAATCTACAATGATATTAAACAGCAGAGAGCTGAACAATCAAACACAGTGATGTTTTTAACATATATTATAGCAGACTGATATCTTGTGCAATCTTGAACTACTTCTGTTTGTTTATTTGTTTTTATTTCAGATATAACTGTTCATATTGAAAATGCATTTAAATGAATTGGTTTATTTGAGGTATTTGATGCAATTGCATCAAGAAATATACTCTCATAAGGGTAAAAATGCCTGAATTCTTACATTTTTATAAGACTGAACTTTTGTAACTGAAGCAATGAGGCATTAGAAATAGCTCCTTGAGACAGTTTATGCATTTGACAGATGCAATTTACACTGCTATACGTTTTGTTCAGTTCATGCATTCCCTTAATGTTGCCATGCTCTATTGCTTGAGCGGTGTAGTTTTCTGGTATAATATAAGAAAGCTTCACCCCAGTGTGCGGCCTGCTGTCGTGTGCAAGATACCATATCACAAAAGCACATGGTGCAGATCATCATGTTATCAGGGTGTGTAGACTAGTGATGGTAAGTGAAAGGCTTTAGGTTCAAACCTCTCCAGTGCATTGAGTAAAACACCTCAGGAAGAGGGTTATTCCTACAGCTCAAATACTAAAGCATGGGTTCGATTCCCGGGGAAGCATGAACTGATCACGTGTACCTTGAATGCAATGCATTTTGGATAAAAGCATCTGCCAAATGTAAATGAGTCCTACTTTTCCCCTGTTGTCTCTTTTATAGACAAAGATGTGTTTATCTGACCAGAAATCTCAGTTTGCACATTAAAAACTTCCAGCTGAGGAACGATACTTTGACATTGACTGCCAATCAGAATCCGTCCTGCTTTAAAGAGCTTGAGCATTCAGCAGAAGATGACAAAACTGCAGTGCACTTAGAATAAACAGAGTTATCATGCATTGGTGTGGTAGTTATCATACGTGCCACCGCAACCGTCAGAGTGCATGCAAAAACTGCTACAGGTTTGGTAAATGATTGCAGAATTCAGGTCGAGATCGGCATTAGATCACCTGACAGTGGTTATATTCGGCACATAATGCTGGAAAAAACAGCTTGATCTGTTCAAATTGCCCATCATCACCTTCTCCTCTAATGCCGGCTTGTCCTCAGCGCACACTCTCAGAAAAAAAGATACAAAAGTTGTCACTGGGGCTGTACCTTTTCAAAAGGTACACTTTTGTCCATTTCATGAGCTAATAAGTACATTTTAGTTGTTAATATGTACATTGTAGGTGCTAATATGTCAATTTCAGGAGCTAATATGTCCTTTTTAGGTGGTAATATGTACATTTTATGTGCTAATATGTACCACTAAGGTACCAATATGCAGCCTTTGGGTACAAAAGTGTACCTTTTGAAAAGGTACAGCCCCAGTGACAGCTTTTGTACCTTTTTTTCTGAGTGCATTTGAGTAAATGTCACTGTCACATCATGATCACACGCATCTCTGGCTGCAGCTCAACCAACCGGAGTCTTGTTTCCATGGTGACAGGGGATGCACAGCGCGGATACACACTCTATGATGTAACGTGACAGATGTTGCGCGTTCACAGATGTTCAGAACTCGTCATCACCAGCGAATCATGACGTCAGTGGAGATACCGATTAGAGTCTGATCTCTGTGTGCTTTAAGTAATGTTCTGGGTTCAGTACAACTTAACCTACATGAGCGGCATCTGTGAGTCGATGACATGCTGTTGTTTTCATTCGCCGCTCAGTTTGTTAAAACAACCAGGAATGCGCTTGGAAGGCACTTGTCTTGTTTGTAAATTACTTTGTGCAAATTATGTTGTTTGGTCTAGTCCTTTTTATGTTTCGGATGATAGACTAGAGACTGTGGTCTTTAGCACTCTTGTTTATACACACACCTCCCAATGCTTTGAATCCCGTTCTGAGGGGGGCGAGTTGGACCGGAGGGGTTACAATTGGTGCCGTGACCCGGATGAGACTGAGTTTAGGTTTAGGGGTTGTGTGTAAACCTCACTCCCTTGTCCTTAAGAGGTACACTGGCGATTGACGCTAGACACTGTGGTCTTTAGCATCCTTGTTAGTGCACCACATTCAAATCCCACATGGAGAGAGGAGAGTAGGATCGGAGAGGTTATATTTGGTGCCGTGACCCGGATGTTAAGGGGGAGAGTGTAACGGAGGCAAGCTAGTAAGAGCTGTGTGGGTAAACCTCACTCTCCTGATTTCGTAAAACCTCACTCCTTCTATGCCAGAGGCGCTGGTTCAAATCCCACATGGAGAGAGATGAGTAGGAACAAAGAGGCTATATTTGGTGCCGTGACCCGGATGGAGTGAGGTTTAAGGGGGAGAGTGCAACGGAGGCAAGCTAGTAAGAGCTGTGTGGGTAAACCTCACTCCCCTGATCTCTGAAAACCTCACTCCTTCTATGCCAGAGACACTGGTTCAAATCCCACATGGAGAGAGGTGAGTAGGATCGGAGAGATTATATTTGGTGCCGTGACCCGGATGGAGTGAGGTTTAAGGGGATAGTGTAATGCAGGCAAGCTAGTAAGAGCTGTGTGGGTAAACCTCACTCCCCTAAACTCCAAAAACCTCACTCCTTCTATGCCAGAGACACTGGTTCAAATCACACATGGAGAGAAGTGAGTAGGATTGGAGAGGTTATATTTGGTGCCGTGACCCGGATGGAGTGAGGTTTAAGGGGGAGAGTGTAACGGAGGCAAGCTAGTAAGAGCTGTGTGAGTAAACCTTACTCCCCTGATCTCCGAAAACCTCACTCCTTCTATGCCAGAGACACTGGTTCAAATCACACATGGAGCGAGATGAGTAGGAATGAAAAGGTTATATTTGGTGCCGTGACCCGGATGGGAGTGAGTCTAGGTATAGGGAGGAGAGTGTAAACCCCACTTTTCCTATGCTAGTTCAAATCACACGGGGAGAGAGGCGATTAGGAATGGAGATGTTATATTTCGTGCCGTGACCCGAATGTGAGTGAGGTTTAGGGGTGGAGTGTAAACCTCACTCCCCTGATCTCTTGAAACCTTACTCCTCCTATGCTGGTTCAAATCCCACACAGAGAGAGGAGAGTAACGGAGAGGTTATATTTGATGCCTTGACCCGGATGGGAGTGAGTCTAGGTCTAGGGGTTGTGTGTAAACCTCACTCCCTTGTCCTTAAGAGGTACACTGGCGATTGACGCTAGAGACTGTGGTCTTTAGCATTTTTGTTAGTGCACACCCATCCTAATCTGGAGACGTGGTTCAAATCCCACATTTGAGAGAGATGAGTAGGTTCGGAGAGGCTATATTTGGTGCCTTGACCCGGATGGGAGTGAGTTTAGGTTTAGGGGGGTGTGTGTAAACCTCACTCCCTTGTCCTTAAGAGGTACACTGGCGATTGACGCTAGACACTGTGGTCTTTAGCATCCTTGTTAGAGCACCCCCCTCCTAATCTGGAGACGTGGTTAAAATCCCACATCGGAGAGGTTATATTTGGTGCCGTGACCCGGATGGAGTGAGGTTTAAGGGGGAGAGTGTAACGGAGGCAAGCTAGTAAGAGCTCTGTGGGTAAACTTCACTCTCCTGATCTCCTAAAACCTCACTCCTTCTATGCCAGACACACTGGTTCAAATCCCTCATGGAGAGAGGTGAATAGGAACGGAGAGGTTATATTTGGTGCCGTGATCCGAATGGGAGTGAGGTTTAGGGGTAGAGTGTAAACCTCACTCCCCTGATCTCTTGAAACCTTACTCCTCCTATGTTGGTTCAAATCCCACACGGAGAGAGGAGAGTAGGAACGGAGAGGTTATATTTGGTGCCGTGACCCGGATGGGAGTGAGTCTAGGTCTAGGGGTTGTGTGTAAACCTCACTCCCTTGTCCTTAAGAGGTACACTGGCGATTGACGCTAGAGACTGTGGTCTTTAGCATTTTTGTTAGTGCACACCCATCCTAATCTGGAGACGTGGTTCAAATCCCACATTTGAGAGAGATGAGTAGGATCGGAGAGGCTATATTTGGTGCCGTGACCCGGATGGAGTGAGGTTTAAGGGGGATAGTGTAATGCAGGCAAGCTAGGAAGAGCTGTGTGGGTAAACCTCACTCTCCTGATCTCCTAAAACCTCACTCCTTCTATGCCAGAGACGCTGGTTCAAATCACAGACGGAGAGAGGGGAATATTAGGAACGGAGAGGTTATATTTGGTGCCGTGACCCGGATGGAAGTGAGTCTAGGTCTAGGGGGGAGATTGTAAACCTCACTTTTCCTATGCTAGTTCAAATCACACGGGGAGAGAGGCGATTAGGAATGGCGATGTTATATTTGGTGCCGTGACCCGGATGGGAGTGAGTCTAGGTCTTAGCCTCGTGAGACCATCCTGATCTCTGAGCTTCTCCTGATCCTGAGCTTCCAAGGTTTCACTCGCAGATCAGTCTGGATACTTTCCGTTAAAGAAAATTTGGGAGCAGTTCACCAAACGAACGTCCAATCAGCGTTGGCTTTGAGGCGGGTTAAGGTGTGACGCAACGAGAAGCGCGACAGTTCAGTCTATGAAACTAGCATCAGCGTGGCTATCGAGCAAGTTTTATCGGAATTACAGAGTATTTCTTCACTGAAAGAAGAGCAAAACACTGCTCACAAGGCTTTTCTCAGAGGAAAAGATGTTTTTGCTCTTCTCCCGACTGGTTTCGGCAAGAGTTACGGTACGTCATATGTTTCGTTGATCTGATTGGTTGATTTGGCCCGTCTATCACCAACATGGGCCAATCAGCTAACCAGTATTTTCGCCCCTTACCAAAACTACTTCAACGGAAGGTTTCCAGATGGATATGCGGAGCAAATCCATCTGGCGGAGTCAGGTTATCTAGGTCTAGGGGGGAAGAGTGTAAACCTGGCGGTTGACACTACAGACACCTCTTCAAATCCTGCTTGGATATGTATTTCTAGACATATTTACACATTTGTCACAGTCTCTTGCCGTGTAGACATCCATTGTAAGTGCATTATGACTTTTGATTGTTTTTACAAACTGAGGAAGCGTTCAAAATGATTTTCTGTGGTGATCGACGTCATGTCACGTATTTAAACAATCAGACCTGCTCATATAGATCCAGTGAACCTATAAAGCCAAACTTGTGCTCGTGATGTTACTCGTTTTTAAGTCGCTTTGGATTGAAGCATCTGCTAAATGAATAAATGTGCACGTAAAACTAATTTCTAAAGCTTTAAACTGTACTAGTACTTCATAGAATCAAGTTTTATAAATGATAACAATGTTCCTACTGATGACAAATAATAGTCCATTTCTCTCCGAAATCCAACAGATAAAAAACATACTATGGTGTAGTTCCTCCAAAAGGACTTTAGATCAATTTAAGAAGAATCATCTGCTCAGAATCATCTCTGTTTTGGTGCATTATTAACTCGAGTCTGATCACAGGGAAGGTGCTGTAATGCTGTCTCTCTGGATCTGTCTTACCTCGCAGTCGTACAGCAGGTGCAGCTGCCCGTCGATCCACTCCTCGATGTCCAGCCGCCTCTGGAGGTCTTTTCGGTTGTATTTGACCGTTAGTTTGCCCAGTTTGCGTTGGGCAGGCTCCTCCTCTTTGGTCTGAAACATCACTCTGGACTGTGTGCCCGGCTCCGACGCCATGCCTGCCACCACCTCACGAGGACGGGGAGAAGTCCAAGAGGCCACTGTCTCTCTTTCTCTCTCTCTCTCTGTCTGCATCTGTCTCTCTGTCACTGTCTCTCTCTCTCTCTCTCTGTCTGTCTGTCTCTCTCTGTCTCAGACTCAAACACAGGCTCCTCTGACTCTCTATACTGCAGTGTGTTTCTGACTCATGATCGTGTTGTTTCTGTCCAACAGTCTCCTTTAGCTTCTGTCTTCTGTCTGAGCTCTACTAACACTGCCCCTCTCTCTCTCTCACTACCTCCCCTACCTCTCTCGCTCGCTCTCTCCCTATCTCTTTCTCTTACTCCCTCCCCTACCTATCTCTCTCTCTTTCTCTCCCTCTTACCCCCCCTCCCTCTCTCCCCCCCTCCCTCTCTCCCTCTCTCCCCCCCTCCCCCTCTCTCTCTCTCTCTCTCTCTCTCTCTCTCTCTCTCGCTCCACCCCTCCTACACTCACTGTCTGCTGCTTAAATGAAGACGTGTTGTCGTTGTGTGTTCATGTGTGTGTTAAGGAGGAACATAGTTCAACTCAGGACTGATAACATGCAAGATCAGTGTCAGAGGTCAAAACACTTGTTTTGAAGCACTTGTTGCTATTACTGTAATTCATACGCAATGGGATTATTATTACGTAAAAAAAAATATATATATATATATATAATTATTAATTTAGCAGATTTTTTTATTTATTTATTTAATATGGACTTTGGATTATTTTTTTAATTATTTTTTTTTAATTTAAGATTTAGATTTAAGTTAAATTAATTTAAATTTAGAATATTTAAATTAAATTAATTTAAATTAAATTTTTTAATTTAAATTATTTTTTTTAATTTAATTTTTTTAATTTAACAGATTAATTTTAATTAATTACATTTTAGAATATGTAAATATATAGGTTGCACCCTTTATTTTACTAACTGTATTCTTTTACGTAATAGATAAATATGAGTTCTGTTTGCACAGTTTAAAACACATTTGTGTTCTGGGTGGGTTGTTATTGATATGAAGTATCTAAGATGTTCTGAGTGGATGTAAGGCTGTTGCTATGTGGTTTCTAGGGAGTTCCAGGTTGCTAAGCTGTTGCTTGGGTGGTTGCTAAGCTGTAAAAAAACAGATTTTAGAAAATAAATAATTTCTTTTTTAATCAATTAATACATTTTCAAATAAATAAAAAAAACCAACCACAATTTACTGCCTTTTAAAGAAAACACGAGATGTGTTTGTCAGTGCAAAACTCAATTGTGAATGGTTGCCAGGGTGTTTCTATGCGGTTGATTCGAACATAACTGGCTGTTTTGCTATGCGGTTTCTAGAAAGTTCTGGGTGGTTGCTAGAAATCGCCAAGCTGTTCTGTTGCTACGGTGTTCTGAATGGTTGTCAGGGTGTTGCTATGGTGTTCTCTGTGGTTGTTATGGCGTTGTTAGAAGGTTTTCTACGTTAGTGTGCTCCTGTGTGATTTCTAGGGCGTTCTGGGTGACCGCTAGGGGGTTGCTATGCTGTTTTGGTGGTTGCTAGGGTGTTGCTAAGCTGTCACCAGACTGTTGCTATGCGATTCCATGGGTGTTCTGGCAGATTTCTGGGAAATTTTTTTTTTGTGGATATGTCTATATAATTTTGGAGCACACTTCTTTTGCTCAGACACTCTGCTCCATTATCAGAGGAGGAGGTAATGGAGCTTATACTGTGCTATCCTGTGCCAGAAGGAAATGGAGGGTAATGGATGTGACTTTGTCCCATTTTGATTAAATGGGGGATCAGCAAAGAGCCATATATTTCAAAATTATCTTCTCTTTCCAGCTGATATGTCAGCTGTCACTTACCAGATCATAAAGTTTCCATTTACCGCTACTGAGATAATTTTCCCGTAAGGCTGATGGAACACTTGTTATTAATTGATGTGCAGGCAGGTTGCATACAGTATTTCCAGGTTATTACACCGATAAAACGATTAATCTCATTACAACAGATAACTGTTGAGCTGCAGATGTCCGAAAGTTTAACTGATTTTACCCACACAGCTCTTACTAGCTGGCCTCGTTCACACTGCGCAGTCACTTGTGTCCACCATCGCAGATTATCCTTATGTTCCCCTGTCAGAAAGCCTCAAACATGCATTTGAAATCAACCATGTCTTTTATAGCTGCCATTATCAGGCGTGTGACTGATAAGGCCTGAAACTAAATGGGCGCACCTTGATGAATGATGGATGAGGAGACGCAGCAATGCAACAGTCTGTAGTGGTTTGGACAGAGCAAAACTTGATATGCGAGAAACACATTTATGATTCCCGCAGCGCATCGTACATTGCTTCAAGCTGTCCAAACAGACTTCTGGGGTGTATTCCCATGTCAAAGTGTACACCGGGCCGGACAATAGGCGAGCTCCGGCTATTCCAAAGATCCGATTTCGATAAAAACAATGACTGCCTCTTTTCCCTTTTGTTTTGTCATGGCATATCAATCAAGTGCAGCTTCGCTGCTTCTCCTGACGATGTGCCGTCTGTTACAAACTCTGAATTATTGAGCAACACGGCAGCTCATCTTTCACAGCCAACAAATTCATTCATCCAAGCCAAGACTCAAAAATAGGGCCAAACAGGGCGCACGTTCCCTAAAACACTCTGCTTTCATGAAGAAGGAAAAGGGAAATACATTGAAGATGGGATGCTTGTCCATGCTCGGTGTTGTGGGTGGTTGGCAAGGCATGGCTTTGCAGTTGATATTGTGGTTTAATAGTGTGTTGTCATTCAGTTGCTAGGGTGTTTTGGATGGTTGCCAGGGTGTTGCTAATGCTATGCAGTTGCAAATTTATTTTGCGGGTTACGTAGTGTGTTGTCTTTCAGTTTCCAGGGTGTTATGAATTTTTGCCAGGGTGCTACGATGCAGTTGCATATCTATGTTGTGGTTTAATAGTGTTTTGTCATTCAGTTACTAGGGTGTTGTGGATGGTTGCCAGGGCGTTGTTATGCAGTTGCATGTGTGTACTGAAGATCAGTTGTGTGTTGCCATTCAGTTTCTTGGGTGTTGTGGATGGTTGTCCGGGCGTTGCTATGCAGTTGCATATGTCTTTTGTATGTTATTAGTTTATTGCCATGCAGTTTTTGGGGTGTTGGGGATTGTTGCCAGGGTGTTGCTATGCAGCTACATGTGTTTTCTGCAGGTTTAGCGTGTTGCCATTCAGTTGCTAGGGTGTTGTGGATTGTTGCCAGGGCGTTGCTATGCAGTTGCATGTGTTTACTGAAGATCAGTTGTGTGTTGCCATTCAGTTGCTAGGGTGTTGTGGATTGTTGCCAGGGTGTTGCTTTGCAGTTGCATGTGTTTACTGAAGATCAGTTGTGTGTTGCCATTCAGTTGCTTGGGTGTTGTGGATTGCTGCCAGGGTGTTGCTATGCAGCTGCATGTGTGTTCTGCAGGTTCAGTGTGTTGCCGTTCAGTTGCTAGGGTGTTGTGGATTGTTGTCAGGGTGTTGCTATGCAGCTGCATGTGTTCTGCAGGTTTAGTGTGTTGCCATTCAGTTGCTAGGGTGTTGTGGATTGTTGCCAGGGTGTTGCTATGCAGCTGCATGTGTGTTCTGCAGGTTTAGCATGTTGCCATTCAGATGCTAGGGTGTTGTGGATTGTTGCCATGGTGTTGCTATGCAGCTGCATGTGTGTTCTGCAGGTTCAGTGTGTTGCCATTCAGTTGCTAGGGTGTTGTGGATTGTTGCCAGGGTGTTGCTATGCAGCTGCATGTGTGTTCTGCAGGTTTAGCATGTTGCTATTCATATGCTAGGGTGTTGTGGATTGTTGCCAGGATGTTGCTATGCAGCTGCATGTGTTCTGCAGGTTTAGTGTGTTGCCATTCAGTTGCTAGGGTGTTGTGGATTGTTGCCAGGGTGTTGCTATGCAGCTGCATGTGTGTTCTGCAGGTTTAGTGTGTTGCCATTCAGTTGCTAGGGTGTTGTGGATTGTTGCCAGGGTGTTGCTATGCAGCTGCATGTGTGTTCTGCAGGTTTAGTGTGTTGCCATTCAGTTGCTAGGGTGTTGTGGATTGTTGCCAGGGTGTTGCTATGCAGCTGCATGTGTGTTCTGCAGTGATCTTTACAATGGAACTGAATAAACAGACAAACAGTTGCATGTGGGTTCTGAGTGGTTAATAGTGCGTTGCTATGCAGTTGCTAAGGTGTTCTGAGAGGTTGCTGCTTATCCAAATGAAAAGACTCATTAACACAGGTATCTCCTTCAATGCACAATGTGCTTAAAAGAGTTACAGTATATCATTGATGTAAATGCAAGCTCAGCCTCATCACAGAGTATTTCAGTGCTTACATAAGAAAGCTGAGGTTGATCTGGTGTGTGTGAATGTGTGTGTATCTCTTTGTCTCTTCATGGCACCCGTCCAGCATGAGTCAACAAGAGTTGGCTGTGTTATCAAAGCTCCACATTGTTGTCTCAACACTTGACCATATTCAGGAGCTTTATGCATGACTGCCATCTAGTGTGTGTAGTGTAGAACTGCATGTTACATGAGCTTTGGCCTTGAACACATTTCACATTTAATGCACTTTTATCTAAAGTGACTTACATTGCATTCGAGGTGTACATTTTGTCAGTTCATGTATTCTCAGGGAGTCAAAATCATGACATTGGTTGCATGGTCTACGGTTTCAGGAATGAACAAATACACAACAACAAAACACTGAGAGACTAAATCCTCAGTGAAGACCAGGGGTCACATTTGAAGTTCATTTATTGTTTAAGACAAGAGTTCCAAAGGCTTTAGAAAATGATTAAGAGGATTCAGCCTCAAAGTAAATTAGGACTCAGAAAAAAAGGCGTTTGTTTTGTTTTTTTACACAAAAGTGGTTTCAATACAATATTCTCATTCATAAGCAACAATAAGTGAGTCATAAATCACTTCTCATCTGGTGGCTGTTGATTCCTCCTGAAAACTGTTCATGTTTTTAAATAATTCTTAGACAAAACATAAAGGATATCCTTGACCTTTCCCTTTAAGGTTGAGTCAGACAACATCTCTGAAACAGAACAATACATCCATACAGAGCAAACCTTTATTTAACAATAAACTTGCTTTTAATCTCTGTTTTGTGTGTGTGTGTGTGTGTGTGTGTGTGTGTGTGTGTGTGTGTGTGTGTGTGTGTGTGTGTGTGTTTATTTAAAATTGGACAAGTCTGATAGTATTTTAATCTACAATCTGTTATTTAACAGTCGAGATAGATCGTCAATGCTGATCAAGGTTTAACCGGGGCATGTTGTCACACAGCGTTGCAATGAGCCCCTATGAGAACTTTATCCTATTCTATACTTTTATGAATTCTATTGAGTAAACCATGAGAAAAAGGTGAATAAAGACTGAGAGTCAATGTTTAGAAATGATTTATTATTACCATGATTTGAACTGTGTTTTGCATGTGTGTTTGTTGAAAAACTCAAAAATGACTATTTTTAATTATTAAAAATGACATTATTTTATATGAAAAAAACATATAAAATGGATTTGATTGTCACAAATATTTTTATTACATTAAAAGATTCTAAACAGACATTAAGACAATAGATTTAAGAATAAAAGAGGAGGGGTTTGTAAATCAGGTCAGTTTCTTAAAAGGATTTAATTCTGATTAATGTACCAAACAACCCGTCTTTGTACTGAACAATGGCGTGCCAGATGATGTCTTTAAAACATGTTGGGGGATTTCACATTCATGCCGCACATTAAAGTGGGTTTCTGTTGCAGAAATGATAATGTCAACTTCACTGCAATGCATTGTTTACCTCAAACCTCAGACAAAGTGACGTTCACTGCAAGCATGCCCAGAAAAGGAGATGTTGGCATCATCTGAAGCAAAAATCTGTGCATTAAAGACACATAATACACACTTTAAAGTGATTCTTATAAGAATAAATCAACGTGAAGCGACTGAATAGCACTTGATATAGGCTAAACTGGAGATCTAAAGCAAATGAGCAAATACAACGTGATTCGCTGTGGCTTTGAAGCTTGATTTTTCAGAAAGATCACCAACATGAAACTTGACATGAATAGCACTTCAATAAGTCCTTTTTGGGGTTAGTGGTGAATGATGCATCTGAACAAGGAAATGAAACTTTTCTTCGCACTTTAATATATCAGAAGTGAACTTTGTTTTTAAATAAATTAACAAATAAACAGAACATTATTATTGCATGTCAAAACAACGCTTTCACACATGAATTTTCATGTAAAGGCAATTCTAAACAATAATTGAAGAGTTCAGAAGCAAAAGCCTCTAAATGCCATTTCAAATTTTCTTCTAAAATGCCCATTTTTATTAAGCTTGTATATTTAAATTCAGTAATTTCACTCAAATGACAATTAATAGGTAATCTTCATTGCCATTTAAGTGAAATTACTGAACTTAAACATACAAGCTTGATCAAAATGGGCATTTTAGAAGAAAATTTCAAATTGCTTTTGCATCTGAACTCTTCAATTATAAACACATAAATGTTGGAAATGTATTATGCTAAACCAACAGACAGAATCGGATGGCTAAACATATTTTTCTGTCGTGTGACAAACTCAGAAAGGGACTTTAAGCAGAAGTGACTGGCACGCACAATAGCCACAGACAGCGTGTGCAATAGTCTGCGGGTTATGATGGAGCAGTCAGACATTAGAAATCAAGAACGGTGGATAAATATTTCCCAAAGTAAACATAGGCTAACTGAATAATTCAGTGAGGGGGCGGAGTCTGAGTGCCTGCCTAGGGCGTGACGTCACCACTTCCTGCTCGCGCAGGTATCTCGGTATCGGACACACCTGAAGCTCCGGATCTGCCGCAGTTTTACTCGGAATCAACGGCACATTTCCACCGAAACTCTGGTTTAAACAACGCGTTTATATCTGGGGTTGAGGAATTAAACCGTGTTTGGAGGAGACGAACTCTTATAGTGCTGTTAAATAGGTAAGAAGAAGTTGATATGTTTAACTTTTCATGTTTAACTGACGAGCACAGAAACCAAATATGTGCTGCGTTTTCCCTCAGGCGGCCTGTAATGTTTATGTTTTATAAAACCAGATATTTTCAACATGACCGTGGTGGTAAGTATTCGCCATTGTGTCATATAAGAATTGTAAAAGTTTTAAGTTATCGACAGGCTATAGTTTTCACTTTTTTAGGGGATAATGTCTGATTAATGGCGTGTTTAAAGTCTTTCTACACGTAGTCAGATGGTTATGAGAATACGTTTTGTAATCTTCTCAGATTATCAGATTTAAATAGAGTCATATATGTTGAATTTGTGTAAATCTGGCCACAGTCAGTCATCTCAATGTCATAATAATGTCAGTTGCCCTGTTTACCTAAATTCACCGTATATGTTTGTAAAGATACTGGAGAGTTGTTATTGTCCAGAGGATTGAGGATTGTGTCTTATTCAATAGTTGACTTAAATATAGAAATAATACGTCTAACAATACAGTGCTGTAGTGAGTAGGAAAAAATCATAATAATGTAGCATTTGGATATATTTTGGAACTAGTATTTTGCACCTGAAAAAAAAAAAAAATATATATATATATATATATATATATATATATATATATATATATATATATATATATATACCTTAAAAATTGTGGGTTTGCTCGTTCTAGGATGATCATTTTTGATGGTCTGTGGAAATTTTAAAAGCTTGAAACCCTCATCTATTATATAAAATAATATATATTTTATATATTCTGTTGGAAGTTTTGTTTTTTGTTGGAGAATGACTCGTTAGTTATTTGTGGATTTAGTCATTGTACAAATTTGGGTCAAATATGGACAAACCCAAATGTTGGGTTAAAAAAAATGCAAATAAAAAATGTACAGTTGAAAGTGAAAGTTGAAGTTGGGGTAAAACTTGAAATTACATTTTTAACCCAACATTTGAATGTGTGTGTATATATATATATATATATATATATATATATATATATATATATATATATATATTAGGGCTGTCAAAACGATTAATCGCATCCAAAATAAAAGTTTGTGTTTACATAATATATATGGGTGCACTGTGTATAATTATATATATATATATATATATATATATATATATATATATATATATATAAACATACACATGCATGTATATTTAAGAAAAAAATATGATTTATATATAAAATATTTTTATTTATATATAATATAAATTATATATAAATCTATATACAGAATATACATGAAAATATTTCTTAAATATATACAAGTATGTGTGTGTATTTATATATATATAAAATAATTATACACAGTGCACACACATATATTATGTAAACACAAACTTTTATTTTGGATGCGATTAATCGCGATTAATCATTTGACAGCCTACATATATATATATATATATATATAGCTTATATATATAAATTTTTCTTTTTCAGATGAATCTAATAATTTATTAAGGGATTTTATTGGATGTTCTTTTAATTTGGAGAATAACTCTTGATTCTTTATGTATGTGGTCATTCTACTGGCTATATATTAATGTTAATATTATTTGTGAGTGTTAATGTTTAAAGTTTTCTCTTTCTGTTCAGATTTGTTTTGAATCATTTATAAAAATGATTTGACTGGAGGTTTTCTTCTTTTGGAGAATGACTCTTAATTGAATCTTTATGGATTTAGTCATTCAACTAGCTTTAGATATTTGGAAGTTTTAACGTTTAAAGTTTTCTCATTCTGATCAGATTTGTTTCTTCCTTTGTAGGATGACTCCGGCTCGGCTCTGGTTCTTCTGGACCGCGGTGGTCCTGCACGTCTTTCTCCATGTGTCTCCATCAGAGGCTCAGGATGAAGGGAAACCCTGTATGGAGAGATTCAGTAACGGCAAAGAGGATTTCGTGTTGAACACGGATGAATCTGTGAAGGAAGGAGCCACGTTCCTGGGCTCTCCTCAGGTGATTCGGACTGAAGACTGTGTCCGGGCTTGCTGTAATGATCCAAACTGCAATCTGGCTCTGATGGAGCACGGTCAAGACCCCAAAACCATCACCTCGTGCTTCATCTTCAACTGTCTGTACAAACAGACCAAAGTCTGTCGCTTCGTGAGGAAGAAGGGCTTCAGCAACTACCTTCTGAAGTCTGTTTTTAAAGATTACCTCGAGCAGAAGGTTTCAGGTAAGAGGAAATCGTCTTACAAGTATGTGGAGATATTAATAATAACTTTATTTTTAAAAGCAGCTTCTCGAGGTGCTTTACATTATAGATCAAACAAGTTAAAATACAACAACACAAAAGTTAAAGCTAACTTAATGAGAGATATTAAGACGACAGTTTATTTTACACTTATAAAATTCTGGATTTTTCTATGTAGTTAACGCATGTTTTTAAATGTATTTTTTAAAGATTACATTGAGCAACAGGTGCCAGGTAAGGAAAATCATGTTAGATGTGTCTAGAAATCTCTTGTAGATGTTGTAGTATTTTTTTTTTTTTACAGTTCACTTAGAAATTATTAAATTCAGGATTTCTGTGTGTAGTGTTTTTGGTCAAGAATGTTTCAAAACTCATCCCTTGAGTTGAAATACTAACACTCATGCATGTCCAGACCTGCTGAGATCCTCAGAAGTGTGTCATTATTCCATCTTTCAGCCGGTTGTGATAACCAGGGGCGTAGGAATAATTCGATGACAGTCACGAGTCATATTGAGGACCGAAATTAAGTGCAGTTTTCTGTGTTGACTGGCGAGTCATACGAAAAATTACTCATTAATTAGCCAATAGCATTTAGTGTACGTCACAGCTGATTTGACAAACAGAAGAGTACAAGATCAATAGTTTTGCTGTTTTTCTGGTAGAGAAAGAAATCTTATATATCACGATATGAATAGGTTTGTGAATCATTTGAATTCGAACGATTCTGATTCCGATTCCTTGTTTCGATTCCAGTTCCCAACGATTCTTGATTCCGATTCTTTGTTTCGATTCCCAACGATTCTCGATTCCGATTCTTTGTTACGATTCTCGATTCTGATTCTTTTAAGAGGCAGGGTCAAAAAAGTTTAGCTAACATTGCTAACCAACGGTCTTTCTGAAGGAAATACTCCTTTCTAAAGGGAAATACTCCGCATTTTGCCGAGATTTTTTTATTTTTATAAAAGTGAAGCCACACCTTGGACCGCCGACGTAAGCTACTCATGTTCGACTCGCGCGGTTATGCCAACACTTCCGGTAGACGCTTCTTCATTGTTGTTGTTCAGCGGTTTCTTCGTCTGGTCGGCGGACTGTGAATATCGAAACTAGGAATCGAAATTTTAACTTTAAAACGATTCCGGGAAAAATGAAAAGTTAATCCCGGTTTCAATCGATACTCGATTCTCGATACCCAACCCTAGATATGAATAATTTTACTTCATGATAACGAAAAATCCGATGATAAACTTGTTTATTGCTTATTTAGAAGTAGTTACTAAACCACCAACAGACTTTTTTGGGGATCTTCTATGGACTGAGGAGATTGGAGTTTAAATTTAATCTAAATTTAATCCTTTTTTGAATATACTGTTGATGAAAATGCACATTTCGAACTTAAATGGTTGTAATTCAAGAATGCTTTGCAATATTGACATAAGATTGGTCTCGTTTTAAAGAAGACATTTGGCAGATTTTTCTCGATGTGAAACAGAAAAAAAGTTATATAAGTTTGAGTTTATGGAAATGTACAATGTACAAATATTAATTATTCATATTTTACATGAAATATATATTTTCAAAACCTGGGCGACTCTAAAATGCCAAAAAAGCTTGTGTTGTGTTTCAAATTTTAGGTTAATATCTCAAAAAATGAGCTTTCAGTGAGATTTAGTTTGGGCGCAGTACCGAACGCTTCCACTAGGGCACAATCAGACTCCATTACTGCCCATATACAGTAAGGGCGCCTGCATTTCCATTCGTGTTTTGAGTGATACGAACCATTATTTCCACAATTTTCATACAATTTCTGAAGTAGAGATCCTATTCAGAAGTAGTATGCGAAGTTTGGCAGATTTTGATATGAACTCAACCTCTAAGAAACACATACAAATAACACGCATGTAAGTCATAGCTAGCTGCCACGTCACAAACGGTGAATTTATTATTTTTTCTTGATATTTCAAACTTTTCAGACCTTTTTTTTCCAAATAATAAAATTGATTCTATTTTTTAAACTTTTGGCATGAAAACAAACTGAGGTATCTACCATTTTTTTCACGATTTTTCATGTTTACTGCTATTTTAAAATAGAGGTCTGAACACGCCTTATGAGTATGAAAATATTCTTGTTGCATATTGATAAATTACGGCTCCTCTGTAATATATTTTGAAAATCAGTCACCAAATATGGAAACTAGAGATTGTAAGCTTTCAAATGATTTATAGTTTGTCAATATTATTTAAGGTATTTACTAAGATATTATTGTTTTAAAAATATAGTGGCAAACGTCCCAACTGTGGGACGGTGACAGTTAAGTGGTTTAAATTAGAGCCAGACCGATATTATCGGCCGATATTAGGTGTTTTCCAAACTATCGGTATTGGCAGTTATAATGGCCGATAAATTAATATTTCAAAAATAAAATAAAAACGGATGAAACACGCTTGAACCATGTCATGAGTGTTGGAGTTGTATAGTTTGTCCACCAGAGGGCGCTCTACACCGTTCCTGTTGGCAACACTCGTTGAGTTGGTCACGATACATACATTGCTTGAATTACAATTAAATCCCCCTCAGTTCTCTAAACTCAAATAAGCATGACAAAATTTGTGACTATCATGTCCAGTTTAAAAAAATGAATAAATAAAATATCGGCCGATATATCGGATTTTAAAACCCAAAAATATTTGTATCGTATCAGCCTTCAAAATCCTTTATCGGTCGTTCTCTAATTTAAAATAAGTGCAGGAGCGTGTGCTTGCGACTGATTCTGCAAGAGTGAGGGCGGGGCGTCCCAAGATCCAAGATGTCAGCGCTATATCGGGTCACTCACGGCTTCACTTCCGACCAATGGAGGTCTTGATGATCTGAATGCAAAAACCTGATGATAATGATTGCGTCTGTGTTCCTGCGCCCCTGGTTCAACCGTATAGAATCACATCTTGTTTAGCATCAATATCTTTTAGTCTCGAACTTTAATTTCCTCTGCATGTCTGAGACTTAAATCACACTTTATTAGTTCTCTATCGGCTGATCTTCAGTGTACAAGATCAAGCTTGCCTTCATTCTCGCTATCATTCTTGGCATGCAGTTCCCATGATTGTTGCTTCATGTTTCATGGCAGTGTTTTGATTTCTTGCAGACGTGGAGGACAAACCTCCGGTTGCAGTTTGCGGGCAGGACCGAGTCGTTCAGCCGCAAGAAGAAGTGACGTTGAACGGCATTGAGAGCAAAGACGATAATGAGATCGTGAAGTATGAGTGGTCGCAGGTGTCGGGAGACCCGTCGGCTGTTATGAAGGTTATTAGAGTTCATTATTGGAATAATATTTCCTTAACCCTTTACCTGTCACCCTCCTTTTTGATAATTAACATTTAAAATGCACTATACAAACTCAAATGGTTGTAATTCAAGAATGCTTAATTGGAATAAAGACCTAAGTTTGGTCTTGTTTTAAAGAAAACAATCAGCAGATTATTACTGAAGTGAAAGCAAATCAAATATACTTTATTAATATTTTTTTTATATGAAATAAAAATTGTACAAAATATGTTTTACTATAAAATTACTAAAAAATGAAAGCTATATATCTAACCAAGTTGTTTTCCAAATTTGAAGTTGATATCACAAAAATTGAAGTTCCCATGAGATTTTGTTTAGGTGTAGTACCAAAAATAGCCACCGGGTGCCATTGAATTCCATTGAATTTAATTGTATGCATTTTGCCATAACAAATTAATAAATTTCTATCCAAATATCACTTCTGTCACTAAATATGGAACCTTGAGACTCAGACCTTTCTGACAATATGTGTTTTGTCAAGATTAGAAAAGGTTTTCATAATAAATTATGAAAGATGATGCCCAAAAGGGGAGGGGCCTAATAAAAAAATACCGTTTCTATGGTAACGCAATGTCCAATTTCAAAACGATTTTCACTGGATGAATTCTGAGTTCGTAAGCTTTAAAATGATGCCTAATTTATGATTACTAAAATATGTGATATAATAATTATAAAATATATATATATATATATATATATATTATACTTTTTAGTGCACTTCTTACCTTACTTTTTAAAATATAATTTTATCTTATTTTATTGACAAATACTAATTATGTTTTTTTTATGAACTTTTAGCACTAAAAAACAATTAGTGCGAAAATTGCCAATTTAAATTATTAAAACTATGTGCGTCTACTTTTTGTGACAAAGGTCAGAAACTCCTGTAATGACGTTGATTTTTTGAGGCGCACTCTTGTCATATATTCATATATTACTGTTCATTCAAAATTTGTAAGAAAAAAACAGACCTAAAATATCTACTTAGGAGTCTTAGACCTTTCCAATGATATATAGTTTGTCATGACAAGATTAGGATTTAATGGTAATATTGTGAAGTAAACTTAGGTTGCCCGTATACGGGCAAGTGACAGTTAAGGGGTTCAAAAAAGTTTAATCTGCCAATGTATATATAATTCATGTACAATCTCTTATTTGTTTGTCAGAAAGGGCCTTTTAAGGATGCCGTGACCGTCTCCAATCTTTCTCCCGGGATGTATAAGTTCAGACTCACGGTCACAGATGACGCAGAACAGACGGGCTCGAGCGAGGTCTCGGTTTTGGTGCTGACCCCAGAACAGTCACTCCGTGAGTACTTGAAAATGCAACAGGAGTTGTGTGTTCACTTCATATATTTATTTGCTTTTTATCTGATGGTGGAATTTTTATGCTGAATATATCAATATAGATAATATTCAAGTTGTCGAGCATGTACATTATATGCACCAAACAATTAATTTCTGGAAAAACATCAATTAAAAGGTCTGTACGGAAGCTTGTTTCCGCAAGGGAAATAAAAAAAGCATTTGTGTCTTCTCACAGTTTAGACTATAGCTTACGATTCTCTGAAATGTGAGATAAAAACTTGTAATTGTAACCTATAAGGTCTGAATTGAGAGTTATAAACTTGTAATTGCAAAAAACGTCAGATTTGTATGATGTAACATTGCAATTGGGAGTTTTAAACTCCAGTTTTGAGAGATAAACACATAATAGCAAGAAAAAGTCCAATTCTTGATATGTAAACTCGTGATTGTGATTAAAAAAGTAAGAATTGTGAGATAAAACATTGGAATTGAGTTACAAAATCCGAAATTTGAGATATAAACTCGTAATTGTGAGTTAAAAAGTCAGAATTGTGAGATATAACATTGCAATTGTGTGTTTTAAAGTCTGAGTTTTGACATAAACACGCAATTTTGAGTAAAAAAGTCTGAATTGTGAGATATAATATCATAATTGAGTTACAAAATCCGAATTTTGTGATATAAACTCGTAATTGTGAGTAAAAAAGAAAGATTGTGAGATATAACATTGCTATCGAGTTACAAAATCCGAGATTTGAGATATAAACTCGTAATTGTGAGTAATAAAAGTCTGAATTGTGAAATATAATATTGCAATTGTGAGTTATAAAGTCTGAGTTTTGAGAAATAACATTGTAATTGAGTTGCACAATCCAAAATTTGAGATATAAACTCGTAATTGTGAGTAAAAAAAGTCTGAATTTTTTATAAAGTCTTAATTTATAGATATAAACACGCAATTGCAAGAAAAAAGTCAGAATTGTGAGATATAACATTGCAATTGAGTTACATAATCCGAAATTTGAGATATAAACTCGTAATTGTGAGTAATAAAGTCAGAATTTTGAGATATAACATTGCAATTGTGAGTTATAAAGTCTGAATTTATAGATATAAACACGCAATTGCAAGAAAAAAGTAAGAATTGTGAGATACAACATTGCAATTGAATTACATAATCCGAAATTTGATATATAATCTCGTAATTGTGAGTAAAAAAAGTCTGAATTTTGAGATATAACATTGCAATTGTGAGTTATAAAGTCTGAATTTATAGATATAAACACGCAATTGCAAGAAAAAAGTAAGAATTGTGAGATACAACATTGCAATTGAGTTACATAATCCGAAATTTGATATATAATCTCGTAATTGTGAGTAAAAAAAGTCTGAATTTTGAGATATAACATTGCAATTGTGAGTTATAAAGTCTGAATATATAGATATAAACACGCAATTGCGAGAAAAAAATCAGAATTGTGAGATACAACATTGGAAATGAGTTAAAAATCCGAATTTTGAGATATAAACTCATAATTGTGAGTAAAAAAAGTCAGAATTGTGAGATATAACATTGCATTTGAGTTACATAATCCGAAATTTGATATATATAATCTCGTAATTATGTGTAAAAAAAAGTCTGAATTTTTAGATATAACATTGCAATTGTGAGTTATGAAGTCTGAATTTATAGATATAAACACGCAATTGCAAGAAAAAAGTCAGAATTGTGAGATACAACATTGGAAATGAGTTAAAAATCCAAATTTTGAGATATAAACTTGTAATTGTGTGTAAAAAAGTCAGAAATGTGAGATTTTTTTTGAACGAGACTGATTAAAAAAACGAGAAACTCTTAATTTTTGTTAAAATTTGAGCAGATATCTTGTTTAATATGTTGAGGATTGCTGCATATTGTATGAAGTGTGATGTTCTTGAGTCAATATTCATTTCCATATCTATCATCACTTTGCTATCATGTCCTTTAAAGAGTGTTTCTCAGTAATTCAGTCTGATCTCTGTCGACCTGTGATGGGTTCTGCTCCGACAAGTCATGAAGTATCCTTAATTAGTTGCTGGAAAACATGGATTAACCATTTACCAGGATTTGTCAAACAGTTTCTTTCTGTTAACCCACAATCCTCTGGTTTTCTCAAACAGTGCTTTCTTTTAATAGCAGCTCGACTAGGTCGAGTAGTTTCCTCTTTGCTTTGTCTAAGCCGTCAGATCAACAGATTTGATGATAAACCCTGGCTCAGATGGGGTAGATTGGTAATCGATTGCCATTTCTAGCTTCAGTGGAAACAGAAAACCCCTTGAGCTGCGTGTGGACATTTTCTTGAGTGTTTCCGAAACTGGTTTGACAGGTTTTGCAATGGGAGTTTCACAGAGAATGAACACATTCTCGTCATTGAGGGTTTGTGAAGCTGTCCTCACGAGATTTTGACCAAAAATGTGAATCTAAAACCATGAATTCGGATGATTATAGACAAATTAATTATATTAGTTTGAATTCAGAGCCGATATTTACATTATTCATGTTGCATTTGCACTATTTACAGTGAGAGCAGGAAACGTGATGTAATGTGTAACAAATTTAAAGTATATTTCATTAATTATTAAAGAGTTTTCCGTTCACAGTTATTGAATGTACTGGATTAAAGAGTTAAATGCATGATTATGTGCTGTGAATCAACAGCACTGGTGTTTAACTCTTCATATTTTCTGTTTATATAAGTGCTTCTTTCAGTTCTCTTTAAGCATTCATATTTCACATAGTTGTGTTATGTGATGTGGTGTGTTATGAACATGTGTTTTCATACACACACACACACACACGGTTATTTGATGATAGTTTAATTCCTGAAGGACCACATGACTGACACTTTTATGAGGTGTGTTAGAAAAAAACAACACAATAAAAATAAATGTATTACGACTTTATATCTCATTATTCTGACTTTTTTCTCTGAATTGTGAGTTTATATCTCGCAGTTTAGAATTTATAACACAATTATAAGTTTATATCTCAAAATTTGGACTTTAGAACTCACAATTGTGATGTATTATTATTTCACATTTCTGACTTTTTCACAACAAGTTTTTATCTCACAATTTTGTCTTTTTTTCATAGAATTGCAGGTTTATATCTTTGCTGACTTTGCACGTCTGACTTCTCACAATTTTGAGTTTATATATCATAGTTCTGACTTTTTTCTCAGAAATGTGAGTTTATATTTCATATTTCTGACTTTTTTTCCTCAGAAATGCGAGTTTATTTCTCATGGTTCTGTCTTTTTTCTCAGAATTTTTAGTTCATCTCATATTTCTGACTTTTTCCTCAGAAATGCGAGTTTATATTTCATATTTCTTACTTTTTTCTCAGAAATGCGAGTTTATATTTAATATTTCTTACTTTTTTCTCAGAAATGCGAGTTTATATTTCATATTTCTGACTTTTTTCTCAGAAATGCGAGTTTATATTTCATATTTCTTACTTTTTTCTCAGAAATGCGAGTTTATATTTCATATTTCTGACTTTTTTTCTCAGAAATGCGAGTTTATATTTCATATTTCTGACTTTTTTTCCTCAGAAATGCGAGTTTATTTCTCATGGTTCTGTCTTTTTTCTCAGAATTTTTAGTTCATCTCATATTTCTGACTTTTTCCTCAGAAATGCGAGTTTATATTTCATATTTCTGACTTTTTTTTCTCAGAAATGCGAGTTTATATTTCATATTTCTTACTTTTTTCTCAGAAATGCGAGTTTATATTTCATATTTCTGACTTTTTTTCCTCAGAAATGCGAGTTTATTTCTCATGGTTCTGTCTTTTTTCTCAGAATTTTTAGTTCATCTCATATTTCTGACTTTTTCCTCAGAAATGCGAGTTTATATTTCATATTTCTGACTTTTTTTTCTCAGAAATGCGAGTTTATATTTCATATTTCTGACTTTTTTTTCTCAGAAATGCGAGTTTATATTTCATATTTCTTACTTTTTTCTCAGAAATGCGAGTTAATATTTCATATTTCTGACTTTTTTTCCTCAGAAATGCGAGTTTATTTCTCATGGTTCTGTCTTTTTTCTCCGAATTTTTAGTTCATCTCATATTTCTGACTTTTTCCTCAGAAATGCGAGTTTATATTTCATATTTCTGACTTTTTTCTCAGAAATGCGAGTTTATATTTCATATTTCTGACTTTTTTTCTCAGAAATGCGAGTTTATATTTCATATTTCTGACTTTTTTCTCAGAAATGCGAGTTTATATTTCATATTTCTGACTTTTTCTCAGAAATGCGAGTTTATAGTTCTGTCTTTTTTCTCTGAATTTTTAGTTTATCTCATATTTCTGACTTTTTCCTCAGAATTGTAAGTTTGTCATATTTCTGACCTTTTTCTCAGAAATGCGAGTTTATATTTCATATTTCTGACTTTTTTTCTCAGAAATGCGAGTTTATATTTCATATTTCTTACTTTTTTCTCAGAAATGCGAGTTTATATTTCATATTTCTGACTTTTTTTCTCAGAAATGCGAGTTTTATATTTCTTACTTTTTTCTCAGAAATGCGAGTTTATATTTCATATTTCTTACTTTTTTCTCAGAAATGCGAGTTTATTTCATATTTCTGACTTTTTTTCTCAGAAATGCGATTTTATATTTCATATTTCTGACTTTTTCTCAGAAATGCGAGTTTATAGTTCTGTCTTTTTTCTCTGAATTTTTAGTTTATCTCATATTTCTGACTTTTTCCTCAGAATTGTAAGTTTATGTCATATTTCTGACTTTTTTCTCAGAAATGCGAGTTTATATCTCATAGTTCTGTTTTTTCCCCCTCATATTTATGACTTTTTCCCTCAGAATTGTCATTTCAAATTTCAGACCTTTTTTTTCTAACAAATGTAAGTTTATATCTCATAGTTTTTACTTTTTATCGCAATTGTGGTTTCATATCTTGGATTACAGACTTTATAACTCGAAATTTAATTTAAAAGAAAACTGATGTGAATGTGAATGTCATGTGTGGTAGCCCATACTTGAAATTTGTTCTCTGCGTTTAACCTTTCCAAGTTAGTGTACACACACACACACACACACTGATTGAGGGTTCGTGACAAGCGCACCTCAGCCATTTACTACCGATATTGAGAATTGAACCCACAACCTCCGGTTACCAGTCAGACTCCCACCATTATTGGGGGAACTGGGACAGTTGTGGCCTAATGCGACCCAATTTAGTTGTGGCCTAATTTAGTGGCCTAAAAATCGGACTTGCAGTTCAAAGTTTATAACGTTTTACATGTTTTATTTACCAGACAGACACTAAAACCAGTGGCACAAAACATGTATTTTCAGATGACTTCAGGTCAAATGGACTAAGTTATAATACTTTGGTGTTTTCTGTCAGGAACGACATAAGCAAGTAAATGAAAACAGAAATGATGCAGGCCTTTAGAAGTGATTGAGCTTATTACTATCTTTCTGTTCATACGTGTAAGTCACCAGCAAATCTTGAATAAATGACTGATTTTCCTCCGATCAGATCACTGTCTGGTGCCGAAGAAGGAGGGTCCGTGCCGAGGCTCGTTTCCACGCTGGCACTACAACGCCGCCACTGAGAAATGTGAGGAGTTCAAGTTCGGCGGCTGCAAACCGAACCGCAATAACTACCTGGCGCTCAACGAATGCGAGAACGCTTGTGACAAAGTTTCAGGTATTGTTCTTTTTTATTTAATTTACAACAGATCAAACTTTAATTTTCACTGTGAAGAGTGGAGGCACACATGTCAATCATATCATAGCATACCTAAAAATTATAGTAAGTGCAAATTGCTAAATTATTTACTAATTAAAGTACAGGTGAAACTCGAAAAATTTTAATACCGTGCAAAAGTTCATTTATTTCAGTAATTCAACTTAAAGGTGAAACTAATATATTATATAGACTCATTACATGCAAAGTGAGATATTTCAAGCCTTTATTTGTTATAATGTTGATGATTATGGATTACATTTTTTGAATTTGGGGGTTTCATAAGCTGTAATCCATAATCATCAACATTATAACAACTAAAGGCTTGAAATATCTCACTTTGCATGTAATGAGTCTATATAATATATTAGTTTCACTTTTTAAGTTGAATTACTGAAATAAATGAACTTTTGCACGATATTCAAATTTGTTGATTTTCACCTGTATAAAGCAAATGATTGTTTTTGTGCATAAAATGTATACAAGTGTTATTTAAACACATTTTAAAATCAAATCCAACATATATTACTGTAACTATAGTTATGGTGTACAAAAGTTTTTATCTTAACTCTTATAGTTTTATAATTTACTATAATGTACTTTTTATTTTTATTATAAAAATATAAATATTTTATAAAATATAAACATATATTAAAAACATATAAAATATGCGGTATATATATATATATATATATATATATATTAGGGCTGTGCAAAAATGAATTGCGATTAATCCCATCCAAAATAAAAGTCTGTGTTTACATAATATATTTGTGTGTGCTGTATATAATTATTTTGTATATATAAATACACACACATGCATGTATATATTTAAGAAAATGTGTTATTCACATATAAAATATTTATATAATATAGATTTTCTATTTATATATATACACAAAATTTAAGCACAAATAATTCTTAAATATATACATGCATGCATAGGTATTTATATATACAAAAAAATTATATATGGCACACACTAATATATTATGTAAACACAGAATTTTATTTTGGATGCGATTAATCACAATTAACTTTTGCACAGCCCTAATATATATATATATAGGGCAAATTAGGACAGGTAATGGTTAAAATAATTTATATCCATTTTTTTTCCAGGCGGCTTTACACTATTAAGCTGCATGAAAAATATGTGAAAACTAACGAAGCATCTGTCATCAATGGCTCATTTAAAAGTGCATTAATCATTTATTAATGTGCATAATCATCTCTTTATTTCTAATGTTTTGTTTTTAAAGTGTGTCTGCATTTTTTTAAAAATAAATGACATTTTTGTTGTCAAATTAATCACTTAAGCAAAAATTTTAAGTGTGGCTTTTTAAAAATATATTTATTTTACATTAAATATTTTCTTATTATTCCAGTTTCTTCTCCTCACCCATCTGGAAGATTAGGTCCGATCCAAAATGGTAATCTTACTGATTTTTTTCAATGCCAGTATACCATTTAATTGTTATTGTAAATGTATAAAGCGAAATCCTCTCTTCTGAACTCTTGCACACACACACACAGCTGAGCAGTGTGACGTGGTGTGTGGGCCAGAACACTTCTCCTGTTCCAATGGATGTTGCATCGGAAAAGATTTCGAGTGTGACCGAGAACAACAGTGCAGCGACGGTTCGGACGAGGCCGAATGCGACAAACGTGAGTCATCATTATTATAAAAACAGATTATAGACTGAAAAGAAAAGCTTTTATCTTGTTTTACAGTACAAATATCTTAACATTCTTAAATCAAGAAACATTTAAAACATGAACAACAACGAAGTTTGAGCACCTTTACGACAAGGTTAACAGGGAACAATCAGAACGAAACATTGTGGGCATGTTCTACTCATTCTAAGAATTTTTAAAGAAATCGGCCACTAGTTGGCGCTAACGAGTTTGTAATCACGTAGTGTTGCACACACCCACACAATATGCATATCATTTGATAGATCTCTTCATGCTGATCAACTTTGCCTCTAGAACCATTGCTGTCAAACAAATCGTTCATTATATATTTGTGAATAAGTTAAAAACCTACTTTTCAGATCGGACTCAAACCAGTCTAGGATAACTATCTGAACTCTCTAGATCAATAATTATCAGAAAAAAGTTGAACTTTTGCATTTGGTTCGCTATAACAGGGTCATTTACGAAATGTGCGTGGCAAAATACACTTGGAAGCCTGTAAATCCTAAATGAAAACTCAGAACTTCACAAAAACTAGAGGGCATATGTGACATAACTTGGTAATCAAGTAAGCAAAATTTAATGGAGATCGGACCATAGGTGGCGCTATAACTATCGAAAGGCTTTGAAAAACATATATTTCTGGAGAAGCAAAATTATTTCTGAAAAATAAATCCGTATTAAGTGATTATGCTTAAAAAAATCTGCAGTAGGTTCAGAAAAATATACTTAAAAAGTTTATTTTTTTCTGACACCATTGGCAGACATTTTTGTTCTTGTTTTAAAAATAAACTTAATTCTGAAACATTTTTCCAAGTCATTTGGCTTCTCCAGTAATTGTATCTTGATTTAAGAATGTTTAGGTATTTGTTTATTTGGTATTTGTGCTGGAAACAAGACAAAAGCATTGAGGAAGAACGTCATTTTGTGTAATGTATATCACATTATAACATGTTAGCTAAAGTAATAGTTCATTCAAAAAGGTCATTCTGACATCATTTACTGGTACCTGTATGATTTTATTTCGTTATTTCGCTGTAAAATCTGTTAAGTTTTTTAACCAAAGTAAATTAAGTAAGCGTCTGGGTATTTTTATTTTGGGAAACTTTTACTTCACTACATTCCAAAGCGTAATATATTGTAATTTTTAATACACTACATTTCTTAAAATTTCGTTATTTTGAACGTAAGAAATGCGATTACATGTAAATTGTGTTTAATTGTTCAGACTGAATGCACTTTTTCTTCTCTTTATGTTCAGTGAACGATAAGTTCAGTCGATTGCTGAAAATTCGTGTGGACACATCCAAAGGTGATTTTATATTTCATTTCCTGTTGTGATATTTAATCTTTTTAACATATTTAGTGATTGTAATTTTATCTTAAACTCATAACTGCATGTTAGTGCCTCCTTGACATGAAATAACACTCTTGCAGCTCATTGCGTGGAGCCGCCGGTAACGGGAAGCTGTCGCGACAGCGCCACCCACTGGTACTACGATCCGTATAAGCGGAGATGTAATCGCTTTAACTACGGCGGGTGTGATGGGAATATGAACCGCTTTAAGACGGAGGACGAGTGCATGAGCTCGTGCGGTTCAGTCACCGGTGAGTTTTACTGTATAATCAGTGTTTAAAGTCAACATGCACTGTAAAAATATACAACAATACAGTAGTTCAACACATTTCAAAGGCAGCACAAACACTTCATTTTTAAATTTGAAAAAAAATGTCTTAATTTTTAAAAAATTGCATTATTGAATTACTCGTCAGTGCATATTATTGTAAAGAAAAATGTTTGTCTTAATAATCTTTCATCAGAATATTATAAATGACTTTCTTTTTCAGCTTTTGAATTATGAAATTGTTGTTTGCACATTTGATCTTGCACAATGATCTCGTTTTAGACAGTCAGTATAAGCCAGAACTCTTTCAAAGCAACTTAATATTTCCCAGATGTTATTTTTATCCTTTCATAGCTTGTCACAAATAAATAAATAAAGACTGAGGTAGATTTTAAGCGCTGTCAGTGTTTCCCAATGATGACCTAGACTCTGGTGTTACCACAGTTTCATAAGGAACCGAAAATATTTTAAAACCTCTCATAACAAATAAACGTCTCCAAAGTTATTGAAGTAAAATAATGCCATATGTTTTTGAAACAAAAAAGCCTGTTTTATTTTTTTTTCTTTGGGAATGTCACAAGTAAATTATAAACCTATAAAAGTTAAGATACAAACTTTTGAAATACTATACAAATTTGAATATCTAAAATATTATATATATATATATATATATATATATATATAGTATATATATGTATATAAAATATATATATATATATATATTTAAAGTATATAAAGATACTATATAAAATACTATATATATATATATATATATATATATATATATATATATATATATATATATAAATTGCATTTTAATACGTTGTATTTTAGGGCTTGCATTTTTATGGGCTGATATTCAGCATTGTTGAATATTTCAAAATTCAAAACATTTTCTTCAATACTCCATTTTCTCTTTTCATATTTCACTTCCAAAATATTCAAACTGTTTAAAAAAACAACCTATACTATTCAACGGGCAACTTTTGGTCCATTTTATTTCACTTCCACATTCAAATTCGACAGTAAATTCAACGTTCACTATCTGGGAACGGCAGGAAAAGCAGTAGATAACAGAATATACTCTCCATCTGCAGTGAGTTGACCTCACCAGCAGGGGGCGCATGCGTGAGTTGCTAATGGAGACCAGAGCAAACCATTCATTCATAAAAACTCATTTACAGCAAATGAGCATGCAATAAGTTTTTGTGATGATTATCTGGGTCAGTATGTATATATATATATATATATATGCAAAAAATATGATAAAGACACAAAAGCTGTGTTTGTTTCATTCAATAACTTCAGAGCTTTCTCTAGGCAAGGCAATAAATGCTAATAAATGAAATCAATAAACTTTTGCACGATATTCTAATTTTTCGAGTTTGCCTTGTAATAACTTTCTGCTGATTTCATCAATCCCGCTTATTTAAGTTCAGGTGCAAATCAGTTCACTGACTTAAGATGATTTTAACTTTCAAATGCTCCACGTTTCCCCCCCTCCAGAGGAACCAAAGTCTCACACACATCCCGTGGGAAACACACACTGTTTTCTGTCTCTCCTGCAGAACATCATGCCATGTTTATATTATTATTTCAGAGTCTGACGCGTTTGCCCCACCTGGACAGTTCAAGAAGCAAGAAAGCAATAGCGATACAGGTAACGCTGCTTCATAATGTGCATCATAAATACATAACATTCATGCTTTTCTGTAAAAGATGAACATTGAGACTCATGTTGGTCTCAGATTATATCTTCTTTAATTATATTAAGTTATATCTCTTGCACTAAAACCTCGATAATGCAAGTTTGCATTACACATCTACTGAAAAATATATGGAATAAGATAATATTTATGTAAGATTTTCATGAGTGTAAAACATATTTTAATAGAATGTCCCTTTTAACGTTTTTATTCAGAAAAGATATTGACAGACATTTTTAGAAAAGTTTAAAAAATTTTGAATTTCTGGCAAATTTTAAATTGAAACATTCTATGTAAATGTTATTATTACTGTTGTTACTATTGGTGTATAATCGATTTTTTTTTTTATAAATATTGTTAAATTATTGTAAATATTTAGGGCTATAATTATTTTATATATATAAATACAAACACATGCTTGTATATATTTAAGAAATATTTTCTTGTATATACTGTATATAGATTTATATTAGGGCTGTGCAAAAATTAATTGTGGTTAATCGCATCCAAAATAAAAGTCTGTGTTTACATAATATATATATAATATATAATTATAATTATTTTGTATATAATTATTTTGTATATATAAATACACACACGCATGTACATATTTAAGAAAAATGTGTTATTCATCTATAAAATATTTATATTTATATAATATAGATTATGTATTTATATATATACAGAATTTAAGCGCAAATAATTCTTAAAAATATACATGCATACATAGGTATAGGTATATAAAAAATAATTATATACAGCACACACAAATATATTATGTAACACAGACTTTTATTTTGGATGCGATAAATCGCAATTAACTTTTGCACAGCCCTAATTTATATATAATTTATATTATATATAAATATAAATATTTTATATATAAATAATATTGTTTTTCTTAAATATACATGCATGTGTGTGTATTTATATATACAAAATAATTATACACAGTGCACCCACATATATTATGTAAACACAAACTTTTATTTTGGATGCGATTAATCGTTTGACACCCCTATAAATAATATATTCAATTGATTTTTTAAACTAAAATACTGCCATAAAGATAGCCATATTTACTGATAAGACGTTAATTCATAAATGCATAAATAATAAACAGATATTTGTGGATTGTTTTGCATGCATTGACGCGTCTCTTCTCATCTGTCCGCAGCCGCCGTTGCGTTGGCAGTCGTCCTGGGCTTCGCCATCGCTATCCTGCTGGTTGTCATTGCATGTTGCCTCCTGAAGGGACGGAAGAAGAGTCGCAACAAACATCAGCCAGTGGCCGTTAACGGCGGACACGTTCACACTTACGTGGACTCGGAGAAACTCGTCTACAACAGCACAACCAAACCCGTCTGAACTGTGGGACGCGACACATGAATTTGTATATTCATTATTATTTTATTTCTTTGGATTAAGCTGTGTGTTTGTTTTTTTTAGGAGAAATGTTGGTACGGGTGTTTGGTTTGTTTGCATTTGGTTTGGAAACACTGTTATTACCAGAGGCCTTTCAGAATAATATGAAATTACTTGTCTTCTTTCTTACTTGTCTTTTGCTATATATAATAGCTTGTTGGATTTCACTCAGGGGTGATTATGTTGCAATAGCATATACTAAAGCTAGTTTTTAAAATCCAAACCATGATCGCACAAAAGATATAACAGTTTTGAGCCATTTACTTTTTAGTTTGCAATATGATTAATATAGTTAGTTTGTTGTCTCACATAAATGCTGCCTCTCGACTGGTTATCGTAAACACCGCATTGCTTTTTAGAAATATGTTACATATTTTAATATCTTTGAGATCCAAGATATGGCTCTTTATTTGTTTTTGTTTTGTATCCATGAGCCACATTTGTTTTCCTTTTTAATGTTCTTTTTTTATTATTTTTTATTTTTTTAAGTAAGCTGACATGACTATTATAAAATACATTACCCCACAATCCAAATTTGTAAATAGGTTTTTTTTAATGCTTTATCTATTCTATAGGAACGTCTAAACTGCTAATCTCACAAAATCTCAATAAAACTATGTACAGACTGAGTGTGTGGATGTGTATTTATTTCTCAATTTTCTCATTCAAGTGTTAGAAACGGGCGGTTGTGATGTAATATGACCTGCAGGTGGCGCAATAGACTCAAGATTAGTCTTGCAAATCATTTCTTATGGGTTAATTTTACAATTTCAAGTTTGGTTCTAATTTATGGCTAATTCATTTACAAAACAACAAACAAATAAAAGCGTAAATTTTGGGGCGAAGACATTTCCTTCAGTTTAAAAAAATGTGTTTATTAAATCGTCACTATACACATTTAATCCTCAGGATGGCATTTTTGTTAAAGTTTCTTTGTTTGCAGAGCCTCTTATAACACATTTTATATGTGTAACCCGACACAGCAATCTCTAAAATTAATATAAACAATCATTATAGAAACCTATTTAAATTCTTTTATATTAATATTCAGTAGTAGTCCGCTGTGATTGGTCCATCCTCATGCAGCGCTGAAAAAAGTAAAACGTACCACATCACTCATTAAACCTTTTCTTATTTGTAAAAACGGCTTTGGAGGAATTTCAAATCAATTTTAATCGTTCATGCTCTCCTCGTGCTTTGTTTTGAGGAAAATATATGGCTGAAAAAATGTTTTACGTTTTAGTTAAGTTGGTTTTTATCTTATTTTAGTTCTGTTTTATTTTATTGTCTTAATATTCTTAGAATATAGTTTTTTAATTAAGTTACATGTGGTAAAAGTACCTAAAATACAAATCTATAAAAAAGATTCGTCTTGTAGTCATCATCGATTACGATTGGTCCATTTTGACAGCGGTGAGAAAAGTAACACACATCGATAATCATTCGTCAGTCATTATCATCGTATGTGATTGGTCCATTCTTCCAGCGCTGTGAATAGTAACACGCACCGATCACCATCCGTAAGTCATCGTCAACGAATGTGATTGGTCCATCCCGATAGCGCTATGAAAAGTAACGGACCGTTAGGCGCTTCTGCTTCATAAGTAGCCTGAACAATAATTTCAGCTGAATAATAACACTGAAATTATTAATAGATACCGAGTTTAAGCAACAAGGTGAACATTTCAAAATATTTTTAATTTATTTAGACTCATTCAAGCCAACTTTCTGTCGCTAAGCCACGCCCACCTCACATCATTCCTCACTTCTGCGGTTTGGTTCAGATGAACAGAAGCCAGTCAGACTCAGTGCAGCGCTGCTCATGAAATGACCATATTGAGTTTCCCAGACCTGCTGCCGGTGAAAATAATACATACATAAATGTCAACGAAGTGCGAATGAACTGAAAACGTCTTTAATAACTAGGAATTCAGTCGGTAAGTGTGTTTTTTCCTTCATTTTCCTTTCCTTCAAGAGTGTTTTTAATGATGTGACGACGCGCGCAGAGTTCTGCAGAACTAACGTTAGCTAAAACTGTTTATAATGTTTTTCTTAGTTTTTAGAGACAGTGTGTGTGTGAATTTGAGGAGCTCTCTGTGTGTGTGTTTAGTGTTTTTGCTGTCCTCGTGTCTTGTTTTGAGGAAAATATGATGGAAGTTTGTAAACACGTGTTTTTATCAATGACATTTAAGTTAACGTTACGTTTTAGCTAGTTTAAAAGTGATGCTCGTTTCTTCTTTTAGTGAATGAGATCAAGATGGAGATATAACGTTAGGCTGAAGGATGATCTGATGTAAAACAACTTGATTAAATTCGTTAATATTTATTTTTCTAGCTTGTTTCTTTGCTTTGCTGATTCGATCTTAAAACATAACGTTATTTGATCCAGTATGAAGAATCAGTTTCTGTATGGTTGACGATTGGAGATGAAAATGTTGTTTTTAGTTTATAGGTTTTTTGTAAAACCCTTCTGTGTGACCTTTATCTTAAACCCCCATTTTATTCGTACCCATAGAGGCTTTTCATTTTCACTTAAATGCTAGTTAATGTAATCAGTGTCACATTGAAGCTTGTTCACACAGGGTATGACAACAACTTCCCAGAAAGATTAAGATGCCTGGTTTTAGATGGATTTTTAATTGCTTGCAAGTCTCTCATTATGCTATATTATCACCACACATTTTATTCAATCGTTTAATCTTCTAATCAGCACAAGTTTAACTTAAAAACCGAGGCAAAAACACGATCAATCAGATCCTAAAAGAAATATAAAAATTGTGCTAATTGAAAGACAACCATATTTGGTGGAAATATAGCATAATGAGAGATTTATAAGCAATTTAAACCATAGCAGATATGAACTGACAGTTTGTCCTGTTAATATTGTGCATTCACACTCAAGGTTTTGCATTTAAAGTGTCTCTGATAAAGAGAATATTTGTCGACGGTACCTGAACTTTGATCATGTTTGGACCTACAGTGCTTCAACAAATGATGAGGTGTTGATTTAGTGTGAAATATCCTATATCTGTTTTATATTGTGCTTGTGTTGGTCTTAGTTTGCTTATTTGTGGTTATGGATGCTTTAACTTGCCACAATAGTGGAACATGTTGTGTTTCCCATGCCTGGATAAGTCATGGAAAGTTTTGAATAGAAGTTTTGTGCTGTTAAATCTTTTATATTGTGCTTTTGTCGAGTAAAACATGCACACAGATGGTGATGTCTGGTTTGCAATAGTGAATCAATAAGTCTGGTTTTTATCATTGGAAAACAAACCAGTTGGCCTCACCTGAGAGTTTATTTGGTGTGTCTCTAGCATTTACTCTCATTGATCATTCATTCAGTTTCCCAGCGCAGCAAAGCTCACGGTGTTTTTAGACGGGGTCAGGGTTTTACTTTGACCTTGTCTGGGTTAAAAGTCCCCAAGGGAACGGCGTTAGTGGGGTTATTTGTCCAAGTAGAAGTTTAACAGCTGAACGCTGAACGCTGAGATTTATGGATCTTCAAGAAGAAGCTCTTTGTGTTTCCATTGTGGCAGAGCTCCAGGCACGAAATTCAATATATATGCAATATATAAACCATATATTTTTAAGGCCCATATGGTTCAGTTCCATATGGGTCTCAATGTGGCTCAATTTGTTGAATTTTACTCATTTTCAATGGTCAAAAACCAAACGTGGGTCACTTTGCAGCTAATACTTATTGCATTTACACAGGAATGTCTGAAGAATAATTTTGAAACTAAAAATGTATATTTTCCTCTATTTAGTCAATTATACAACATAGGCTACCACTCTGAGGACTGAAAATACACTGAAATGGTCAAGTTGATGCACATTTAAATGTGTATTATCTACATCTGAATCAGTTTTAGGGATATTCGGAAGAAGGGATTTAGTTCATTACAGTGCAAATACGCAGATCTACATGTTACAGCATTGACATATTTCTGGGAATGAACCATTATAGGGCTTTAAAAATGAAGATCTAAATGAAAAGTTCATTATTCATGATTTAGACGGATGTATTATAATACTTTTTGAGTTACAGGCGTGCAAACTTTGGAAAAACGATATTTATACCAGTCAAAAAAACAAGATACATTTATACTTTCAACATTTGATGTTCGGATGTTTCTCTTTAAAAGAAAAAAGCATCATCTGTATGTAAAGTGTCCCACATTTGGTTTTCGACCTCTGAAGACGTGCACAATTGACCAATTTACTCATGAAGCCGCGTTGAGATCTCCATATCTCTGTGATTGAACCATCGAGGGCCTTTAAAATGAAGATGCCAAAATAAATGCTTGTTAAGAACCAGAATCTAAAAGGATATTAAGATATATTTAATACTTCTGGAGTTACAGGCATTCAAACTTGAGGTTAAAAACACAAGAAGTGCTTTTTCCCCATTTCTGAATGGTCACGGTTGGCATATAATGAAACAAAGATTGATAAAGGCAACAGATTTCAATAATAGACCAACCAATCTCTGTGTAGAAATAAAACAATGACACTGCCATCTTTCTAAATTCATTTTACCCCCCTGTAATTTGGCTCCAAATCTCGTAAAAATGGTAATTTCCCCTTAACAAAACAGAGAATTACTCAGTAAATAGCCTATATACATCTGTGACATTTCATATTTTGGCTTTCTTCCTTAATTCATGTATTCGTTTCGCTAGAAATTAAAAGATCAAAATCAATTGGAATACCATAGTTCATAGTTCTACCAGTATATTAAAATAAAACAAGGTATTACTATTGTACCATGTCTGAGAAAAGATAGTCCTACCATGATTTGGTACTTTTCTGACATTGCATGGGATATTATGAGAAAATGAAAGTGTTTTTGACCTTAGATGCATGCAAAACTATTTTAGGAGAGATCAAAATTCAAAACAAAATTGGGACTCTTAAAAATAGCTTTAATATAGACAAGTTTATAAAGTCTGTGGAAAATGACTATTTTAAACTATGAGTCTAGAGCGTTCCCAAGATAAATAAGCAACATAATTGAGCAATTTCAGAGTCCAGAGCCTCCGGCTGACATGAGCAGCTCAAGTGGATTGTGTTGGTGTGTGAGGTGCATTTCAAGAGAGACTCTGCATGAAATGTGTTTCTGCTTTTCTTCAGGAAATGACCATTGACCAATTACAGCCGGCTGGCACGGGTCCACGAGTGTGTGTGTGTGTGTGTACGGTTTATTTATAGAGTTTGTGGGTGTTCGAATGGGAAGAGATCTCATCCCACCATCTCTAGACATCATTTATGAGCTCATATAAAGACGAGGAATGTTACGGGATTCTGGGAAAGATGACCATGATTTGTGTTTGTGTTCAGTGCTGGATGCTAAATGAACACAGTGTGTTTTGCAGTGATCTGGTTTTGTCTAAAAGTCACGACATTTAACCGTCTGATCCAAGAATGAGTCAAGAAAATTGTAGTTTATATCACCTGTCTCATTTATCACACTGGGACAAGCCTAGTGCATTGCATTGTGGGTACTGCATTCAACAAAATGACCAAATATTGGCTGATTAAAAGGTATTCAAAATGATGTGCAGAACTTTTACTTGCCTAAGTTCCTGTACGTGTGAACGAGGCTTAAAAAACCTTGTTGTTCTGTTACATTTTCTTGAAAAATATAGGATAAAAATAAAAGATCTGAACGTTTCCGGAGTGAACGATTTGTAAAACGTTTGCGTGCGAAAAAGTGAATTTATTACAGTTAATTTATTGGTATAATTATCACAAAGCAGGTAAAATGTTGTTAATATTTTGGCACATTTAAAAATAATAATAATGCATATTGTCATTACTGTATTATTTTAAATGAATAGATGGGATATTTTAGGGATGCATTGATATAATGGACGATGCCCATAACCAATAATTCTTTATATTTGAAAGCCGATAACCGATATGTTGGCCAATAAATCTGAATCCAAATTTCTATGGAAAAATTAATGCATCACGCATCCCTAGATTATTTTAATTAACATTATATGCATGCTTTTTAATTGGTGCACAATAGGGATGGGCAACGATTAATCGCGATTAATCGTTAGCAAAATGAAAGTTTGTGTTTACATGATATATGTGTATAATTAATTTGTATAAATACACATGTATGTATTTAAGAAATATTTGCATGTATATACTTTATATATATTTATACTAGGGGTGTGCAAAAGTTAATTGCGATTAATCGCATCCAAAATAAAAGTCTTTGTTTACGTGATATATTTGTGTGTGCTGTATAGAATTATTTTGTAGATATAAATACACAAACATGCATGTATATATTTAAGAAAATGTGTTATTCATATATAAAATATTTACATTTTATATAATATAGATTATGTATTTATATATATTTACAGAATTTAAGCGCAAATAATTCTTAAATATATACATGCATGCATAGGTATTTATATATACAAAATAATTATATACAACACACACAAATATATTATGTAAACACAGACTTTTATTTTGCTAACGATTAATCGAAAAACACATTTTTGTTAAATATATACATGCATGTGTGGGTATTTATATATACAAATTAATTATACACTACACACACATATATTATGTAAAAAAAACCTTTTATTTTGCTAACGATTAATCGTTGCCCATCACTAGTGCACAAACAAAAATATTTCATGACCATTTCTGCCTGATTTGTTCCTCATTTTTGACGTCAGATGAAATCCATTGAGTAATAGTATATGTGTGTTTCCCTTTGACCTTCTCTGAAGGGTGAGACTAAGAGTGGTCAGCCAAGATAAACAGCTGCAATAACACAACCGTGTCTCCAGTGTGTTCGTCTACATGCCAGTTAAGCGTGTTGATGTTTTGGTGTGACTCCCGTCCCGGTCTGTAGTGATCCAGGCGTCCCGAGGGTTTGGTCCCGCAGACGGTGTGGGGTCGCGGGGTCAGCGTCGGGAGAGGGAGTATTTTTAGGGAGTGCAATGCATGCCTTTCGGAAGTGTTTTAATTGAGGAAGTAATTGTGGCCTTGTGTTTTTAGTAGTGTGTGAGAAAGCCGAGGGAGTTCGGCTTTTCTGTACGGCTGACAGGCTTGTATTTATGGCCAAGAATAAAAACAAACAGTGATAATGAAAGAGCGTACGGTCTGCTTTGAGTCTGGAAACTGGCACTAGATTGTGTCTCGTACGTTTATGAGAATGCAGGGTTTCGTAACTAGTCTTGAAAGCTTTCACAAAAGTATGCATGACATCAAATTTGTCAAGTTTCAGTTTATTTTCTGCACATTTTGTTGCTTATACATCTTGCTATCTTTGTTTTCCTTAATATTCCTCATGGGAAATAATAGTGTAGAAATGTTTGATGACTATTGATTGCAAACTTTCAGATCTCAGAAAATCTGAGTTACATGCATTTGCTGTGTTTTATCCCAACTTAACTTGGACTGTCGCGTAAAACGTTTGCAAATAAAGCAGCGTTTCCATCCAATTTGTTCAAGAGAACAAAATCGTCACTTCCTGGGAAATTGGCACAAAATATGAGTAATAAAACTGAGTTTCTGCAATTGGCTGTTTTTCCCATCATTAGAGATGCACCGATATGAACATTTTGGCCCGAAACCGATAACCGATAATTCTTTATATTTGAAAGCCGATAACCGATATATCGGCCGATAAACTTAAATCCAAATTTTTATCTAATTTTGAGAGTCTGATTACAAAAACAAAAGTCTCACAATTAAATCCACGTCCCAAGCGGACAATCATAATGATGTTCTCAGCCGATATGACAGATTTCCGTTGCACATGTTGTCCCGAACCAGATTTTCATTTTTTGAAGAGATTTCAATCATATTTCAAGAATATCAAAAACATAAACAGTGCTCAACAAGTGTCTCAGCTCAAGGGAATAATGCATTATTAATCGGCTTTAATATATCGGCCACATTTTCTTACCAGGCCGATAACGATAACATTAAAAAATGAACATATATCGGCCGATATCGATATGCTGGGCGATATATATCGTGCACAAGGAACAAGGTTATTATAGTTTTGCATTTTTCATTAGTTTTTATTTTTATTTCGTTTTGAATTTTTGTTTTCAAATTCAGTTTAGTTTTAATTAGTTTTAAACGTGGGCTTACTAGTTTAGTTTAGTTTCTATTTTTGAAAATGCTTAGTTTTAGTTTAGTTTTTATTAGTTTTAGTGTTAGTTTTAGTCTTTTTTTTGTAGTTTTGGTTATTTGTCAGGGGCAAGGTTGAAAAAGGTCAGATAAAGAATTGTGTAATAATAACTCAACAAAAACATCATACAATTTTAGAAATATCCATTCAACATTACAACCAGAACATAAAATGTAGGGATAAACTAAGGACATTTGCTCTATAATTTTATTTTATTTTAGTTAGTTTTGCAAACACACATCACAGTTTTAGTTAGTTATAGTTTTTTTGTAATGGCTCGTTTTTATTTTTATTTCAGTTAACGACAATGTTTTTTTCCCATCTAGTTTTCGTTTTTTCCTTAGTTTTCGTTAACCATTATAACCCTAGGGAATTAAACCCAATTTTGATCACTAGGGTTGGGTATCGAGTATTGATTGGAACCGGGACTAACTTTTAGTTTTTCCCGCAATCGTTTAAAAGTAAAAATTTCGATTCCTAGTTTCGATATTCACAGTCCGCCGACCAGAAGAAGAAACCGCCGAACAACACCAATGAAGAAGCGTCTACCGGAAGTGTTGGCATGACCACGCGAGTCGAACATGAGTAGCTTACGTCGGCGGTCCAAAGTGTGGCTTCACTTTTCTAAAAATAACAAAATCTCGTCAAAAATTTGTGACAAAAGGAGTATTTCCCTTTAGAAAGGAGTGTTTCCTTCAGAAAGACCGTTGGTTAGCAAGGTTAGCTAAACGTTTTTGACCATGCCTCTTAAAAGAATCGGAATCAAGAATCGTTGGGAACCAGAATCGAAACAAGGAATCGGAATCAGAATCGTTCAAATTCAAACGATACACAACCCTATTGATCACACACTTTGACTTTGAGAAACACCAAACTAACATTAGAGATGCTGCGATGCCGTTGGTCCGCTGGTTACTCCAGTTATCCAATCACAGCCTCTGATGAGACAGTCACATGAGTTTTGAGGGATTTATTCTGTAAATGTGTTTCCATCTATTGTAGTTTATCTTCTTATCGTGTCTATACCGCGTTTTTATTTTAATGCAATATCCCAAAAGTGAATGGAAACATGCTGTTGAGATTTCTCTGTAAACTCTTCTTAAACATCAGGGATCTTGCAAAAAGCAAGCAAAAGTCATGCATTTTCTATAATGAATGCAAACCCAGTTATATTCTTGAGTAGGTTTAAGAGGATCATTGAAGAATTATGTTTAATATTGCAATATTTTCCTCCCTCTCATCAAAGATTTCACCTAATTTCCCCCAGAAATGCGAAAAACACCTCATTTTCAACCGATGTTCTCATGCATCTTCTTTTAAAATGCAGCTTTATCTCCGTCTTCTCACAGGATCTTTTGCAATACATTGCAAAATACGGTTTGGATGTTGCATTGTTATTTTGTAACGAACTACAGCAAGTGTAGTCTAAGCTCAGGATGCTAAATGCAAAAATATACACCCCCGTTGCTCTGATCGGATTATATTGATCAGCAAATGGATGAATGGATCTGTCTTCATTTAGAGGACAGATCCCAGACCTGTGTGTGAGGGTCAGATTTCTGTGAGTGTTTTATGTTTTATCAGCTGTGGGAACAAAAGCTTTCCAGATGGACTTTGCCTCGCTTCCTGAACCAAATGGACATTTACATGTCAGCACACTTCATCTGTTTGAAATGCAAAGTAGAGGAGAGTCGGCCTGCATTCATTCCCTCACACACACACACACACACACACACACACACACACACAGGCTGAGGCTACATCTACATTAATCCGGATTCATTTGAAAACGGCATTTTCGTTTCAAAACGTTCTCCGTTCACACTAGCGTTTTAAACGCTAAATTCACCTTTACTGCGCATGCGTAAAACCTTGCAAAAGCTCACCGAAATGATGAAATAAATAATAAAGTTATTTGTCAAAATAAAAGTTTGTGTTTACATAATATATGTGGGTGCAATGTGTAAATTATTTTATATATACAAATACACACACATGCTTGTATATATTTAAGAAATATTTTCATGTATATACTGTAGATTATAATTTAGATTATATATAAATATTAATACTTTATATATAAATAATATTTTTTTCTTAATATACACGCATGTGTGTGTATTTATATATATAATAATTATACACAGTGCACTCACGTATATTATGTAAACAGAAACTTTTATTTTGGATGCGATTAATCGTTTGACAGCCCTAATATATTTATATATATATAGCTATATATATCCGCAGGACTGTGATATGAAGAGTTTGGAAAGTAACATATTTTAACTAGAGCCCGACCGATAAAGGATTTCGAAGGCCGATACCGATACAAATATTTGTTGGTTTTAAAATCCGATATTCCGATATATCGGCCGATTTTTTTATTTTTTATTTATTTATTTATTTATTTTTAAATTTATTTATTTATTTTCAGAAACGCGTAACAAAACATTAACAGATTTCCCTAACATTAGTTATTTGTAGTTATGTATGAGTTTTAACTAAAATAATAATATGACAATGCATTTTAAAAAAGAAACTTGTTTCTTTTATTGTCGCAACAGAACAGAGGAACCAAAGCTCATTAATGTTAACGTTAGCGGTCTTCCACTGATGATAGTGGCATTAGCTAGCTTTGTGGTTAGCAGGGACGGTGTAGAGCGCCCTCTGGTGGACAAACTATACAACTCCAACACTCATGACATGGTTGAAATGTGTTTCGTCCGTTTTTATTTTATTTAAATATTCATTTATCGGCCATTATAACTGCCGATACCGATGGTTAGGAAAATGCGTAATATCAGCCTATGCTGATATATCGGTCTGGCTCTAATTTTAACAACAGTGTTAAAGTGAACCGCACATAACAGACACAATACCGGTATAAACATGAATCTATTGGTACAATATGTGTCGCATGACTAAACTTACGTCATCGTTATTAAATGCCTCCGTTTTCACAGTCCAGAGTATTACACTAACTTGGAGAGCGTTTTCATCAATGAAAATTTAATTAAAAATGACACAGTTTTCAAAGTAAAAACGTAAAACTTTTTAATGCGCTTTGTCCGGTAACTTACACGACATCGTAAACACCCAACACACAAAACGCAAAGTTTTTAAAATGGGTTTTAAAGTGCAAGTTTTGGAAAACGATCTCCATGTAAACAACAAAAACATGAATCTCTGAAGACAATTACGTCATGCGCATGCATATTATGTGTTCAGTCTATAGTGTTTCATCGCCATCTAATGGCCTGGCAGCATAATACAGCGTTTTAAAGTCGGAGTAAATTAGTCCCTCCAAATGGAGTTTCCAGAACTAAGATCCGGGAACATCCGCCAATAATGGTTTCGTCTGTGATCTTAGCTTCGTCTCGGAAGCACAGCTGTCAGTTCAGAGACCGCAGCGATTACATGAGGAACAATGTGGATATTAATCTTGGAAGACTTCGGTGGCTCTGATCTCGGATCCTGATGCTCGTTAAAAACAGAGACTCATGGGAATCAGCCCACACATGCCCTCCACGCCGTTACAATCGAATTAGTTCAAGATTAGTGAAGCTATTTGAGATCTCAACCCTGTTTTTAAAACGAGTCGAGTAGAATATACTGTGAAAGTGTAGAATATGGCATTTTTTCCTCTAATTCTGTTTTTAATTAACTTTTTAATTATTATTATTATTTTTTCTGATATCATGAAATTCATACAATTGAATAAAAATGCATGAAATTTTTATTTTATTGTTTTATTTTGCCACAAATTATTTTTTTTAATTTATTTATTTTTTTTTAAATGGTTGGGTTAAATGTAATCAAAAGCAGCTGTAATTAATTGAAATCAGTAAAATCATACAATTCAACAAAAATATTATTAAAGTTTTAAAATTTTAGGGCCCCATGAAATCCATTTTAATGATTAAATAAAATGTAATAATCAAAAAGCATGTCTAAATAATTAATCATGAAACTTATACAGTTCATCAATTTATGATTTAGTTCAACAAAAATAAATATTTTTTATTTATTTTTCTCAAATTATGTTTTTTTTATTAATTTTCTTCATTTTAAATTTTTCTGGATTCCGTTTTATCGGTTAAAAATGTTTTATCTAATAATCAAAAAGAATATGTAATTAATAGAAATCAGGAAACTTTTTTGATTTTAAGTTTAACAAAAATTTAATTTTAATTTTGTTAAATCCGTTTTTTTTTTTTCAAATTCTGTTTTTCTCAAATTCTCAGGTTTTTTTTCCATTTAATTTTTCATGATTTTGTTTTAATGGTTCAATTGTCTAATCAATTGAATTAAATGTTTTAATTCAATTGATTTTCTCTGGAAGTTATTGGTTTGACTTTATTCCCTGTTGGATTTAGGAAAGTTTTTTTTGTTTGTTTTTTGCTGAAGGTAAACAAGTGTTCAAGTTGAAGTTTCGGTTGGGTTTCAGTGTAAAGTCCATTGACGTTCGGCCGGGTCTCCTGTACGACACACACACACACACACACGATGCTGCGGGAAACACTGATTCACTCTGTCTGATGGAATGGCAGGAATTTCCATTTGCGGGACTGATAAAGACTCGGGAGTTTTTCCACTCGGAGAGCGAATCCGGGGCAGGAATGCAGACGTCTCACACACACACACACACTCATCGCAATGCATTGGCACATCAGAGCAGAAAACAACCTTAACACAATATTTGTCTAAGGCACAGTGGCAATTTAAAGATCTTCTCAAACAGCTTGTAATATTTGTTCTGGTTTGTTCAGTTGATCTTGAAGTGCTCGTGTCGACTTTGTTCAAGTTTGTGTTTTAGTGCAGATGTAGAAGTTTTGGATCGGTGAGATTGTTTATGTTTTGAAAGAAGTCTCTTCTGCTCACCAATGCTGCATTTATTTGATAAATACATCAAAAAACAGCAATATTATGACAATTTAAAACCGCTTTCGATTTCAGATAAATGCTGTTATTTTGAACTTACTATTCATAAAATAATGCTGAAATAAAAATGTAAATAACTGTATTCAACTCGGATAATAATCATAAATGTTTCTTGGGGATCAGATCCTCATATTAGAGTGATTTCTGAAGGATCATCATCTATAAATTAAATAAATTACACTTTACTATATATTCACATGATTTACATTATAATAATATTTCACAAAATTACTGTTTTTATTTTATTTTTTTTATCAAATAAATGCAGCGTTGGTGAGCAGAAGAGACTTCTTTTAAAAAAGTAAAAAATTCCCCCCGATCCGAAACCTTTGACCGGTAGTGTACATTTCGATTTATAAAACCGAAAGTTACGGTCCTTAATTCTGATTGGTTGAGTGGCGTTCGAAGCCGTTGTAAATGACTCCACACACACACACACACACACTACATTAGTGTCACTGATGTGTGTTTCTCTTTGTTGCTGCATGTGTTGCTTGGCAACCTCTCTGGAACTACATTGCTTGTAGTTTACAGTAATGTTATATTTTTTGTTGCTATGTTTATGAATAAAATTAATATTAAAATGAATATTTTTATGGTGTAACCGTTTTATAAACTTTATTTTTTATCAATGCCCCTTAGCTGTTCTAAATCCACTGTAAATACTTTATACAGTAGAGACTGTATAAAAAGAGAGCACCAAAACACAAGTGTCATAATTAATATGCATCTGTTGAAGCGTTATAGAAATAAAGCTGACTTGACAAATTTGCCTACAAATCTTCATTTAATCATTTCTACTGAAAACTTTCAATCAAAAGATCATGAGAAGCAAACATTTATGACTAGCCGTGTGTTTACGATTCATGTAACTCCTCAAAGTCTGTCAGTACAGGGAAGTGTGTGTTTGTTCAGGTGATTTCATGATGTGTGTGTGTGTGTGTGTGTGTGTTTCAGTGTGTGAGGGACATGAGAGAAGAGTCCAGCGGCTCTCACGACAACAGCCTGATGGGAGAAGGTAAGAACATGGAAATCTGTGTTTAACTGACCAGAAACCAGTTTGACACTAGTTTCACTCCACTTTAAAGTTGGGAAGAATTTTATTTTAAAGAAATCAATTGCTAATTTTTTCCCTCAGCATGGACAAATTAAATCGATCAATAGTAACAGGCATTTATAACGTTGCAAAAGATAAATACTGTTCTTTTGAACTTTCTATATTCAATATTCATCAAAGAATCCTGAAGTGAGAATGTAAATATCTGTTTTCAACACTGATAATAATCAATGTTTCTTGATCATCAGATCCTCATATTAGAGTGATTTCTGAAGGATCATGTGATGGTTTTATGGTTGATTTGATCAGAGGAATAAATTACACTTTACTATATATTCACATAGAAAACAGATATTTTAAACTGCAATAATATTTCACTATTTTTACTGTATTTTTGATCAAATAAATGCAGCCTGGTGAATTTTGTTTTGGTCTAGTCTGATAAAAGAGTTCATAATCACATTTGCAATATATATTGATATGCATAGATTTGAATATTTTAGTGGTTGTTGACAAACCATTAATCTTAGATGCAGATTGGCTCACGCACTGGCTCTTTTAATTAACGTGGAAAAGCTCAATACTCACTCTAATTTTAATAATTGTGAGTGGTATTTTTCAGTAAGTGTTCATAAAGGGGAAGTCGTGCTGGTCTTTACTTCTCTATTGTGCCGTATATATCCGAGTGCATTGATTGGCTGGTTGGATGGCTGTGGCCTGCTATTGGCTGATCTCATGTGATTGACAGGTCTCTTCATCATCAGAGTAATGCAATAATGAAGTGCATCGATAAATCATTCACACTAAACACAGCAATATTCACGTTCAATTTTGATTTTATGGTGACTTTAGTGCAACAATGTGTGTGTGTGTGTGTGCATGGTGACTTTAATGCAACTGTGTTTGTGTGCATGCATGGTGACTTTGATGCAAAAAAGCATCTCATTTGTGTGTTTCTGTGGCTCAGTGTGTGTGTGTGTGTGTGTGCATGGTGACTTTGATGTAAGAGAGCGTCTCATCTGTGTGTTTCTGCAGCTCAGTGTTTGTATACTGAAGGGTGTGTGTGTGTGTGTGCATGCATGGTGACTTTGATGTAAGAGAGCGTCTCATCTGTGTGTTTCTGCAGCTCAGTGTTTGTATCCTGAAGGGTGTGTGTGTGTGTGTGTAGTGAGATCACGGTTGGCTGCCGATTCTCCTCCGCTCTGCCAAAGCAAGTGCAGGAATGTGTGTGTGTGTGTGTGTGTGAAGCCGGTCCTGTTAATGTGATTCGGCGGCTCTGGTGTGGAAATGTTGAGTAATGGAGAAATGTTGGTTCACAAAGCCGTGATGGAGACTTCACACACACACACACACACTCCTGTGCCACGCCTCCTCCTCGTCTAAACACACTCGTCTCCTTCTCTTAATCCAAAACTCCCGACACTAGTTGTGTCCTCCAGCAGAGGATCATGGGAACTTTTCATGGCCCATTTTGGAAGTGTGTGTGTGTGTGTTTTGCACATGGATAAATGGGAATTGAACAAACAACGGATGTTCTGAATACGTGACGGACAGCTGGAGAAGTGTGTGTCATCAGTCGAGTTTGCACGTTTTGACCTGAAGCGTTTCATGTGTGCTGGTGGGTTAAACACAATCAATGCATTGACGTTAGATGACACCTGTCAATCAATCAATATCAAGAGACTTTTATATGTGTGTGTGTGTGTGTGAATGTGGGTGTATAAACAAGAATGTATATGTGAGTGTATCTATGGTTGTGTTGTGTGTATATGTGTCTATTTATGGGTGTGTGTGTATCTATGGGTGTGTGTGTGTAATGCATGTATTAATTATATTTTACAACCTTTATTACCTTTGCCTTGGTTTGTCTGGGTTTTGTTTTTCACTCGTGCTTCACTGACGGCATTTGCTGCGTATTTTAGTGGGTGTGTGTGAGGAACCGTTCCAGAGTAAATCTTATCCAAATGAAAATGACCCGTGAGGAATGTGTGTGTGTGTGTGTGTGTGTGAATGAACTGAAGGGTTTTTCATGCAGACAGACTCTGAAACTAGAAAATAACTACATTTCTACAGACAGCCCATGCAGAAGTCACCATGATGCTAGTGTGTGTGTGTGTGTGTGTGTGTGTGTGAGATCGTTGCAATTCACCCGAGGACATATAAAGAAGAAAAGCGTCTTGCGTGCATGAATGCAGCCACCCTGATGGCAAGCTCGGGGAATTTATTGTGTTTTTATTTAGTTGCAAATTTTTGCCCCCTGTATAAAAAAGTCATTATCTGTGTGTTTATTGCTCTTCACGATGCTGTCGTTCATCTCAAAGCTTGTCCTGAATGATTCATCCTCAACTTTCTGTTCTCGGGGGTTCGTGTCTTCTGTGGGAATCCCGCCGTTAGAGTAATTGATGGTGTGTGTGTCGGGGAAAGGGGCTCTGAGCATTAGTGTAATGAGGCGTTCGCGGTCGTCATGGAGATTCGCTACTCGCTGTTCTCGGATAAGTGGAGAGATCTGTGTGTCGCCTCAGGAGAAGCGGGATTAGGCTTCTGGAGTAACGGGAAATGTCTACACGCATCCCACTACACACACACACACACACACACACACTCTCACACACCTCTCTCACACACACACAAACACACGCACTTACACAACTCTCTCACTCCTCACTCACTCACTCTCACACATACACACATGCACTCACACCTCACTCACACACACTCTCTCACACACACACTCACACACTCACTCTCTCACACACTCACTCACTCACTCACTCTCTCACTCATTCACTCACTCTCTCTCTCACTCACTCACTCACTCACTCACTCACTCACTCACTCACTCACTCACTCTCTCAGTCACTCTCTCACTCACTCACTCTCTCACTCTCTCACTCTCTCACTCACTCACTCACTCACTCTCTCTCTCTCTCACTCACTCACTCACTCACTCTCTCTCTCACTCACTCACTCACTCTCTCAGTCACTCTCTCTCTCACTCACTCACTCTCTCACTCACTCACTCACTCATTCACTCACTCTCTCTCTCTCTCACTCACTCTCTCACTCACTCTCTCAGTCACTCACTCTCTCTCTCTCTCTCTCTCTCTCTCTCACTCACTCACTCACTCACTCTCTCAGTCACTCACTCTCTCTCTCTCTCTCTCTCTCTCTCTCACTCACTCACTCACTCACTCTCTCAGTCTCTCACTCTCTCAGTCACTCACTCACTCACTCTCTCTCTCTCTCTCTCACTCACTCACTCACTCACTCTCTCAGTCTCTCACTCACTCACTCTCTCACTCACTCACTCACTCATTCACTCACTCTCTCTCTCTCTCACTCACTCTCTCACTCACTCTCTCAGTCACTCACTCTCTCTCTCTCTCTCACTCTCTCACTCACTCACTCACTCACTCACTCGTGCACCCCCCCCCCCACACACACACACACTGACTTCCCATTGACTTCAATTGTTCTGAAATTAAGCTCATTTTAATTACAATAGACAAACACAAACCTCGACCCTCATGTGAACCTTCACACATTTCCAGTGATAAATCAACAGTTTAGTGTTTAGTTTAGTGTTTAGTTTAGTTTAGTTTAGTTTAGTTTAGTTTAAGGTCTTGTAAATATATGCCGGTGTGTTTTATCAAGCGCTGATGTCCCAGTGACATGTGCAGGGTGTTTTCTCTGTTCTGTCCTCCACAATGGGCTCTCAGCAGCACACACACTCACACACACACACACACACACACAGCAGATGGCTGATGTTCGGAGAAGAATTGGGCCTTTGAATGGCACTTAGAGGAGTTTGTGTGAGTATTCAGCTTTAATCGGCTTTATTGCCTCCGACTGTTCCTATAGAGAAACACTGACTCCTCATCACTTCAGGTTACTTTGAAATGCAATGCTTTACAATTGCGTTACTACCTTAACTAATTACTAATTTAATCATTTACAAAACTAATTACTAATGTTGTAAATAATTTACTAAAATACCATTTTTGGGGAAATGTAAAGACCCTTTCACTCCAAAGTTGTCGTAATAAGCCTCAGGCTGAAGGAAATGTGTACAGCTCAAACCCTTCAGATGTTATTCTGGATGCAGGAGAGGAGAGTTCAACACCGCCTACTTAACTAGTAAACACACACACACATATATAGTCATTTTTGCTTCTGGTTTAACTGAATCATTGAAGGTCAGAAGCATGTACGTTGGTCAATAAAGTGAGATTAGGTGCATAAAAGTGTTTTATTTAACATATTCTTGGAGGTCTGCATAGTGTTCTGATTCTGTATTTCACTGATTTTATTCATTTTGAGGAAGTTTTCATCTTTTTTGTGCATGTGAGATTAGTAAATGCACACTCACGTTTAGTTTAGAACTACAATACCATCATATTTGATACATACATGAACCATCATATTTTCGCGTGCAAAGGATTTAAGCGCCTTTCAGACAGAATGCGTAATGCGCAGCGCTATGAAACCCATTCATTTCAAGGACTTCAAAAGATACATAACAGCTACAAGTGTATGCAAGTCTATCAAGCACTATATAGACCATTTCATAAGATGTAAACAACACTGGCCCAGAAGCACTTCCTGTTTCAGTTTTTTAACACTACATAAAAGCTGGGATATAATACAACCAACAGAACATTTAAAACTGAATCAAAAAGTTGAACAAACATCTTTAAGATGTTTTCTTTACATGTGAAATAAAGAAAACGGTTACAAACTGAAACAGGAAGTGCTTCTGGACCAGTGTTGTTTACATCTTGTGAAATGGTCTATACAGGATTCACCGTATTGACTCAAATTGATAAGTCAAACAGTGGACAGCCATGCACAAATAGTCTATAAATAGGCTGTCTTTGAGTTCAAAGGGTTAAATTACTCGTCGGCTACAGAAGAATACCACAATTACTCCGTTCAATTAGGCCTAAGACATCGAGAGTCAAGCAGACCTAACAACCCCAGCCACAACACATAATTGGGAATAACATGCCTTACCTTAACACAGAATGGATTTCAAGGACTTTGCGCAGATCGATGGCCTCCAACGTTTATATTTTTTATACGAATCTTTGAGTTAACATGTATTAAACATGATTGGAATTTGCACTGCATTGATGCTCATGACAAGAATAGCATGTATAGTTATCTTTATTGAAGTGAATTGGGTTTAAATCGCCGTCATGCATGAATTAAAAATATTTTTGATGTTTTACACATAACACTCCACGATGATCACATTACACAAAACTGAAATTGCACGTCAAAATTAAACATTTTGAATATTTTTTGAGACCCCCCAAAATTTCAAAGCAGCTCCACATTATCAATCAAAACATAATAACAATCTTCATTTCTTAGTAGAAAAACATCCTCGTCTGCACGCATCACTGAATAAAGAAACCCATAGGAAGTGTGTGAGGAGAACACAGGGCCTGCGTCTGGGTGAACTGTCATCTGCCTGAGATTGAATGTGAAATATCAAGTTTCAACAGTGTTTTTAAAGTTGTTAATCATTAAAGAAAATGCTTGAGTGTCGGTGCCTGTCATCAAAAATAGTTTCCAGAATAGTTTCTTTCACGATCTGTGTGTTGGCTGTGGTTATCGGCGGGTAATGATACGGTTGGGCAGGAGAAATGCACAGGTGTGGCGAGACTGCGGGCAGGATAGTGATGATGATGATGATGATGATGATGATGGTGGAGGTGTGTGTTTAAAGACAGACGTGTGTGTTCAGCTGAACATGTCACGAGCGCTGTTCTCCTCTGAGCCACGGCTGTCTGATTATCTTCCTCTGAGAGAAGGTTTTATTATATATTTTTTATATTATATATTTTTTATATAATATATAGAAGGTTTAAGTTTATTTTTTTATTTTTTTTTATTTATTTAAATTTTATTCCTTATTTTACAAAATATTTGTGGATTCAATTATGTTAGATATATTATTATTTATTATATAATAATAAAAATAATTATAATTATAATAATATAAATAATTATATTATTATTATTATTTTATATTAATTTATTATATATTATATTATATTACATATAGAAGGTTTGTTTAATCAGAATTATTTTTTTTTATTTAATTTGTTTTTATTTATTTTATTTTCTATTTTATTTGATTTATTTTAGTTTATCTGATTATGTTTTCAAAAACAACAGCGTCAGAGTCCTTTAATGTGTTGTTATTTAAGTGTGTTTCCTCATAAGTGTGTCTGCGAGTCTGATGTTCAGGTTCGTCAGCAGATATTTCAGTCTCGGTGTAATGATGGTGTGACTCGCGCTGACGGTTGTGTGTAATTATTCTCCTGTCCCCGTTTCATTTCAAGCAGTTACTAAACACTCCCGGCGACACTGAATCATGTGGTCTGATGCAGTGAAATTCATTTACATATGCACTACTAATGTTGCAGTGTGAACTGTGATCTAATTCATTTTGTGCAACTGGAAGAGTTTGCATTTTTGGTTAATTTGTCTATGCTTGTCTATGCATCAGTTTTCCAGTAGCAAAGAGGATCTCATTGCAGGGGCAGGGCTTTATGATTTCCACAAAGATAAACGTAAATCTAGTCATAAAAACAGAATTTGTCCTATATGTTAAATGATAAATAAATTTAAAAAAATCTCAGTTGACCAAATTAATTTCATCATCGTCATATAATAAACACAGATATCCTGGCAACCCGTCAAAATAAAAGTTTGGTTTAACTTGAAGAAATTATGACAGAATTGTATTGCTATTGTACAGTAGATGTATTAATAATAATGGTTAAACTATTAATAATAATAAATTATTAACATTTTATTTATGGAATAGCAAATCACAAATTTATTTTGTTTTAATTTTAGCAGTAAAGCTACTCTGTTGTGCACTTTGACTAAAACGTTTGCTTAAATTCATGATTAAAAGATAAATTAATGAGAAAAATTCAAATTTATAATAATAACACACAAAAAATATTATTATTATAAAAAAATTATAATAAAAAAATAAATAAAATATTTTTTTTATTAATTTATTATATATTTTTTTTAATTAATTTATTATATTAATTTATTAAATTAATTATACATGCATTTTGATTATCAAAATGTCATAATTATCATTTATGATAACTTGATGATAACCTTATCATCAAGGTTATCCAGAAAACCTAAAAAAAAAAAAATTTAAAAAACAGAATTTAATAATAATAATAAAAAAACGAATTTAAGCAGAAAATAAACATTTGTAATTTAGTATGAATGTAATTTTTGTCTAAATTTCTGTTAATTTTTCTTTTCTTTTAAATTTCAATTAATTAGATGTGCTTTTTGATTACAAAAATCTACTTTAAACATTAAAATGCTCACTCAAAAACACTCGCGATTCGAGTTTCTGGTGTGTCAGGAGGTTCAAACTGTATAAAATCATTTTAGATGCATGAGTCAATAATTGTAAAGTGTAAACTGACTCCACACATCCACTAAACATCACCAAGCGGAGACTCGCCGTGATGAGGATGAAGAGGTGTGGTGTGATTATAGGAGGGACAGGCATTAATCACATCCCATCACACCTGAGGTGTGTAACACCATTACTAATATCAGGACATCAACCCTGCGTTTGCTCGCCTCGGGTGAGGAATATTACCTGCTTTTCTCATTTTGCACTCGTTTAGATATGTATGCATTCATTCTTACATCAGTGTCTTTGGGAGAAAAGGCTTGAAGTTAATCTTAGGTTAGAGCTGTATGTCGTGTAACTGGTGGGACATTTGCATCAGTGAAACTGTTGGACATCAGATCTGGGGTCAGTGGTGTCTGCTTTGACTGTGTGTGACGCTGCTGGAAAAATATTTGCATCTGGTGCGTTTACGATCTGTCTGATTACATCTACTGGAAGGAAATGATGTTGCGAATCATTAATCCACATTGCTCTTGTGTGCTGTAGATTCGGCGAAGCTGTACGGTTTATAATGTGTGAAGTCTGTCTGAGATTAAGAAAATTATGATGTTTTGGGTAATATTGCTCGGTTATAACTCACCAAGCTGCATTTATTTTATCTAAAAAACAGTGATATATTTTTATAATGTAAATCATCAGTTTTCTATGTGAATATATAGTAAAGTGTAATTTATTCTTGTGATCAAATCAATCATTATTACTCCAGTCTTCAGTGTCGCATGACCCTTCAGAAATCACTCTGATATGATGATCTGATGCTATTGTCAAAGTTGAAACTTGTTTTCTCAGGATAAAGTTCTAAAAGAACAGCATTTGTTTGAGTCTTTTGTAACATTATAAACTATTGTCACCTTTGATTGATTTAATGCGTCAATGCTGAATAAAAGTATGTATTTCTTTCTGATTGTATAGATATGTCTCAGCTAAAGGGATATTTAAAAACGTAGTGTATATACAACAAAAACGAAGCATAATAAAACTGAAATCTGTCATTCGTGGCATGCTAGTGATCACAATTCAGTGTCGTTCTGTATTTGAGCTCATTTTCTTCCTCTGAGAGAAGGTTTTATTATATTTTTTTATATTATATATTTTTTATATAATATATAGAAGGTTTAAGTTTATTTATTTTTTTTCTATTTTTTTATTTATTTAAATTTTATTCCTTATTTTACAAAATGTATTCCTATTATTCCTAATATTTTTACAAAATATTTGTGGATTCAATTATAGATATTATATTATATTATATTTATTATATTATATTAATTTATTATATTACATGTAGAAGGTTTGTTTAATCAGACTTATTTTTTTATATATAATTTGTTTTTATTTATTTTATTTTCTATTTTATTTTGATTTATCCAAAAAAATATATATTTTACGAAATGAAGATTTGTGCATTCAATTATATTATATTAAATGTTATATTAATTTATTATATATTCTATTATATATATAGAAAGCTTAATCAGACTGTTATGTTTTTTTATTTTATTTTCTATTTTATTATGTTTTATTTAAATTCTGTTTTTGATTTATTTTTTATTTTATTCCTTATTTTAGGAAATTAAGATTTATAGATTCAATTATATTATGTTACGTTATATTATATATTGTTGTATTAATTTATTATATATTATATTATACATAGAAGGTTTGCTTAATCAGACTGTTATGTTTTTTTATTATTTTATTAAGTATTTAATTAAGTGTATATATATATATTAAAAAATAAGGTATAGGCTGATTTATACTTCTGGGTCGGCCCTACGGCGGAGCCTCTACCCTATAGACTACGCGTTGGTTTTCATTCATACTTCTACGTCGCTGTTCGCGTTGATGCGCAATTACACCTGCAGAGGGAGCATGTGAAACCAATCACAGCGCAAGTAGAATTGACTCGTTGTTACATTTTTGGAGAGGTGCACGTCAGGATAAGCACGCTACACACACCCTACGGCGTGAGTTTGACGCAGAAGTTTAATTTTTGGCTTTAGTCTTTCACTGTAAGTGACTCTAACAATAATTTCTTTCTAGTGATTGTAAAGATGTGTCTCAGTTAAAGGCATATATAAAGATGCATAATGAAACTGAAATGTGTCTTTGGTGGCATGCTAGTGATCAGTTAATTGAGTGGTCGTGCGTTTGAGCTGGTCTTCTTCGTCTGATGGATGGCGAGGTGAACCGGTGAAGAGGAAACTGATGCATGAGTTCAGCGTCTCTCAGTCTCTGTTGTTTCAAAGATTCAGGAATTCAAGCAATGAAAATCAAAGCTCTCGCTCCTCGAGCATCCCAGGAATTCCAGCAATTCGCTTCGAGAAGCGTCTGTGAATCCAGGCGAGCGTGAGTGTGTGTGTGTGTGTGTGTGTGTGCTCTTAGCATCATTATCTCGAGCTGTTTTGAGCTTGTGAATGTGTTTTCCAAATACTACACTCACCTTGACGAGAGTTAATCATTGTTTAAACTCTCACAGTCAGACGTGTGTGTGTGTGTGTGTGTGTGCATAGAGTTGTTTACTGATAAGGGCTTGAGTTGAAATCATCAGTTCCCTCAGTGCAGGTTGTTTCTGTTTTAAAAGGAAGTATTTTCACAGAGCAGAAGTCAAAGTTTAATCACCAATAACACACACATATAATCCGGTTCTGCATCGCCTCACTGTAGAGTTAAATCTGAGTCATTATTGAGTCAGGATTCGGCCTGTCTGAGCAGATGTTAGTCAGTTCAGATGAGCGTTTGTCATTTGTACATCACTTATTTCCACACGAAGGACGGCGAGTTTCAAACCGATTCATGTGAAAGAATGTGTGTGTTGGGTGTGTGTTCCTGAAAGCGCCTGAAGGAGTGTGTGTGTGTGTTTGGAGTGATGCGGTTATTGATTAATCATCTGCATCGTGGTATTTGATCTAATTGCAGTTATTGTGCAGTTTATACTTCAGTGCCATTTTGGCGAAGAATATAAAAAACACTGTTGGAAAGTACAAAAACTGAAAGTTTGTGGGATTAATCGGACCATAATATAATATAATATAATATAATATAATATAATATAATATAATATAATATAATATAATATAATATAATATACAATATAATATATAAAATAATATAATATATATAATATAATATAATATATAATATAATAGTGTTCCTTTATAGAAGATATGTGTTTATTCAGACTCTATGATGTTTTTTTTTATTTTTTTTATGTGTATTATTACATTCCTGGTTTGTTTAATCTGATTTTTTCAGAGTATATATATATATATATATATATATATATATATATATATATAATACAAAAATATAATAAAAATAGGTCTAAAATATAATAATAATATTTTTTTCTATTTTGATTTTCATAGAAGGTTCAGAGTTAATATATATATATATATATATATATATATATATATGTGTGTGTGTGTGTGTATATATATATATATATTTATATATAATACATTTTTTACCTATTTAATTATATTTTTGTATTATTATTATTGTATATATATATATACATACATACAATAATAATAATACAAAAATATAATAAAATAGGTCTAAAATATAATATAATTATATATATATATATATATATATATATATTTCTATTTTGATTTTAATATTAAAAAAATGTATTCCTTATTTTACAAAATGAAGGTTTGTGTGTTCAATTATATTATAAATTTAAATTTTCACAGCTTTAAAGTAAATCACATGGACCTATTTTATTATATTTTTGTATTATTATTGTATATACGATATAGTAAAGAAAACAAGCTATTAGTCTCTCACTGTAACTGATGCGAACAAAACAGAATTAAATCATAAATTGCAGTTAATGAATCAACACAAAATGCAGATGTTGAAAGGCCTTGTAAACGCTGCGTTTAATCCTCACTTTATATTAATCTAAAGCAATTTACGAAAGCAGAGTCCACAGATTACGAAGTGGAGAAATGCAGATCTTTTAAAACCATTTTATCATTAGCTTATAATCCGTACTGATTAACTTGAACATTTCATTATTTCTCAGTGGATTGTCAGATTGATCATTTGAAATGTGAAATATGAAGCGTGATTATGAGGGTCCTGTGATCTAGTTCACACAGATGTTGGAGTGTTGTCTGTGCATGCAGAGCGCAGTGAGCGATGGGAATAGTTATGATTGGCTGTCACGCAACAGTAAATTTATATCCATGTTCCTTTAGTCATAAATTTCATAATGTAGCCTCCAGGATACAGAAGATGAGACGCTCCATTGTTTTATTTCCTGAAATCTTCTGTACCAGGGAATGTGATGCGTCATAACTAGTTCTGATGAAGTAATATTCAAGTTTCAACTTTATTGTATTTATATTGTAAGCACATTTAAAACAACCTCGGTTGACCAAAGTGCTGTACAAAATATAGCTATTTAAATCCATACAAAGATTAATAACAACTGTATTGACGGATGTTGTCAGATCTGTGTGTGTGTGTGTGTGGGTTAAGTCACAATATTACCGAAGGCAGGAAATGAACACACTCTTACTAAACCAGAACAGCAGATTTCAAAACAGTGAAACATAACATGTATAACACATCCCGGTTGCAGATATGAACGTGTGTGTGTCCGTCTGATGGGTGTGATGTCACGCATGAGTCATGAAGCGAGAGAGAGTGATTGGAGCTGATGGGGTTGGACAGGTTCACATGTGAGATGTGTGTTATCGTGCGTCTACAAGCCCAGAGGAAGAAGAGGTCGTAGTGACGTAGTCCTTCAGTGGAGTTTGGCATGGAAACACTCGTATGTTTGCATTATCAGTGACCGTGTGTGTAACGATGACTAGTTTCCCAGGCTATTATTCTCTATTCCCGTCTCTGTCCAAACACCAGTACGGGTCACCAGAACGGGTCAAACATTTCAATTTTGATATTTTTATGATGAAAGAAATACATAAATGAAGAAAGCCAGAATATTAAATTTCACGAAACGAGTAATTTACTGTTAAAATGACAATTTTCACAAGATTTTGAGCTTTATATATATATTATATATGGTCTTTATTTCAAATAAAGGCTGTACTTTCTTTTCCTTCAAGAATCCTGAAAAAAATGCATTTTATTTCATTGACAATAATTTATTTTCTGCTTAATATATATTTTTTCTGTTGAATTAACAAACAAAAAATCTTTTGTTTGTTTTTTCTGCTTGATTTATTTTTTTCTGTTGAAAAATATATGTATGTGTATATATGTATATGTGTGTGTGTGTGTGTGTGTGTGTGTATTTATATATCAAATGTCTTTATTTAAAATAAATGCTGTATTTTCTTTTCCTTCAAGAATCCTGAAAAAAATTATTTTCTGCTTAATATATATTTTTTTCTGTTGAATTATAAAATGACCAATTTAATCATGTATATGTGTGTGAAAAACATCTTTATTTCACATAAATAATATTCTTTTGTACTTTCTTTTCCTCCAAGAATCCTGAAGAAGAAAAAATGCATTTCCTCAAAAATTATTTATTTTCTATTTTTTTCTGTTGAATTATAAAAATGACGTTTATTATATATAAATATAATAATTTATTTTCTATTTTTTTTCTGTTGAATTATAAAAATGACGTTATATATATATATATATATATAACGTCATTTTTATAATTCAACAGAAAAAAATTGAAAATAAATTATTTTTATTAAAATAATTAGAATTATAAAAATGACGTTTTATTTATATATATATATATATATAAAACGTAATTTTTATAATTCAACAGAAAAAAAATAGAAAATAAATTATTTTTGTGGAAATGCATTTTATATACAGTATATACAACGTCTTTCTTTTCTTCCAAGAATCTTAAAGAAGAAAAAATGCCTTTCCACATAAATATTTTTTTCTGCCTAATCTATATTTAGTATTTAGCTGTTGAATCGTGATGCTGTCCGCGTGTTAACTCCTGTCCTGTGTGTGTGTCCAGCAGAATGTGTCCGTTCGTCCGGCGGCTCGTCTGTGGGCGTCCTCGACCCGCGATCCCCCGACCGCTGCTCCCTGTCCAGCACTGATCCCTCAGAGGACGGGCGGCCCGTCAGCGCGGTGTCGTCCGGGTCCTCCGTCGAGGGCAGCGCCGGTCCGCCGTCCGGCATCGAGCTGGAGCTCAGTCCCCCCGCGGGGCCGTCGTGTTCAGATCCTCCGTCTCCGATTGCCACCGTCAGCATGGCGCCAAACCCTCAGCTCTCCTACGTGGATCGTGTCGTGATGGAGATCATTGAGACGGAGCGGATGTACGTCAGCGATCTTCGCAGTATCGTAGAGGTGAGAGAGAACCGCTGGCCAATGAGAAGCAGACATCTCTGACTGGCCCTCAGAGTCTCCAGTACAGGGAAGTGTGTGTTTGTTCAGGTGATTTCCTGATGTCGGTGTGTGTCAGACTCAGAGAAGAGTCCAGCTCCTCTCATTTTAAAGTTGGCTGAATGACTTTACCGTTAAACACACATATATGCTGTTTATACAAGCAACTCAGTTCTGGCTTTAAAGGGATAATTCACTTTGAAACTAATTTTGGTATGTTTTAGCTTGCTTCAAGTGCATCCAAGATGTAGGTGTCTTTGTTTCCACAGTATTTTCAATTTTGATATTTTTAGGTCGAACCGTTTGTGTCCATCAGTCATATAATGGAGGTCTATGGTCACCACCTCAAAGAGCATGCACAGAGAAGTCCAGATTAAACATGATTTAATGACTCGTAAATGTAAGTACACATTGATGGCCTAAGACACAAAACGAGCGGTTTGTGTGAGAAAACGAACAGTATTTATATCGTTTTACCTCTTGTAACCACAGCCACAAAGGTAAAAACGATATAAATACTGTTCGTTTTCTCACACAAACCGCTCGTTTCGTGTCTTAGGCCATCAATGTGTACTAACATTTACGAGTCATTAAATCATGTTTAATTTGGACTTCTCTGTGCATGCTCTTTGAGGTGGTGACCATAGACCTCCATTATATGACTGATAGACAAAAACGGTTTGACCTAAAAATATCAAAATTTAATATATTGTGGAAACAAAGACACTTAAGTCTTGGATGCACTTGAGGTAAGATAAAACATATCAAAAATTAATTTCAAAGTGAACTATCCCTTTAAGAGGCCGTTCACACAATAGCTCCAAATTACTGGAAATTCTGAAAACAAACATTAAACAGCGGGACTAACACAGTCAGAAATGATTCAGACACCAGATATATTGTTTTACTAGTGTGTGCAGGACACTATAGTTCATTAATGATTTTATTATACATTTTGAATGAATTTATTATTTTATTCTGATCCCTAAGTGAGGACAGCAAAATAAAGTAAACAGTGACTAATTTGGGAGCAAACATGACTCCTCCACTTTGAGCTGATCATGTGTGTTTTCTGTAATCGCTAATGCTCTTTTTACACACACACACTGAACAACATGAAGCATTTCTTGGTCACTGGTTGAGCTAAACTGGTATTATATAATTGTGGAGTTCAATTTAACAGATATTCAACATAATTCATGTGTGAGAGTCCAACAGAAGGACGGACAAAACCAGTCAAAAATCACCATTTTCTGAACGATAGTGAATAAACTGTGATGATATGAGAAGTGTGGTTTGAGTGTAAGAGAGCCGTCGAGGTTTGGGACTTCGTGGCACTGATCGGTGTTTTTCTAGTTGGATCCCAGCCGTCGTTTCCCACAATGCTTCAGGATGTCTCGTTGCTGAACACGGGAATTCTTGGGGTTTTAGGTTTTTACAGGTGTCACTCCTCGTGCAGGAATGTGTGTGTGCACCTTCAAAACTCCTAATGCACAGACTTTCCATCCACAGGGTTCGTGTAACGTGCTCGAACTACCTGGAAAACAGCTATATTTCTGAAAAGTGCTTGTTGAAAGGCAATTTTTGTGAAATTAGATGTATAAAACAATCTTTTCGTGCAATAAAGAGCCTTTTCTCATGGCTATGAGCGTAATTATGCTCATAAATATATGATTCGGCTTTCAATCGTCAGGTCAGTCATGTATTCATGCTCCGTTTTAATAAGGGAAGAGATCTTTGTCATAAAAATGCAGTGTTGGTTGTAACTAATTACTTAGTAATTAGTTATGAATAATAGGGATAGACATGAATCTGTTTTAATTCTTTCAAATAAATACTATAATATTGCATGAATTATCCTTAAACTGACCACAGTGGAGAAGGTTACATTATAAAAACATACTTTTTAGCATCAGATGATACATTTTGATGTTAAACCCACTATAGTTTTATGTCTGATCTCATGACATTTCACACTTTTTTCTTACATATTTTACAATAATTCATACGAATTTGTACGAGTGTGGTCGTACGATTTAGACACCTCATAAAATGCATACGATATACACAGTATTTACCTCAATTACATCAGAAGTAAATTACAGATAAATTAAGAATAATTCCTTACTTTACATTTTCAAGGGAAAAGTAATTAAATTACAGCGGTATTGCATTGCATTGAACTTAAAGGTTTTGAAAAGGTCTTCCTGTTGAAAAAGAGCCTTTTATGAGGTTTATAATGATAAAAAGGTCTTAAATATGGCTCATAATAGTGAGTTTTACAGCTGCGTTGGATATAGCGAGTCAGAAACTCGTGTCATTTGTTACTAGGATCGTCTGGGAATTTGAAATCGGAGGACGTTTATGTTCTTGTGTTTCTCAGCTCTTAGTTTAGCTCCTTAAATAATCACATGGACTTCCGTTTGGATATTGGTCTCTTTCTTAAGTTAGTCATCGTGGATTGTTGAGTATGTAGCTGTGAAGTGCTTTCTAAAATAAATGAATGGGTTTGGCACAGGAACATGCCCATATATGGTGATACACACCCTCTGTTTGGGTCAAACTGGACGGATCGCTGGTCATTGCAAACACAAACACTCGCAAAGAGCGTCTCGTTCTCCTAATCCACACCCTGACTCGACTTACTTTGCGTTGATTGTCTTTGGAATGTCCAGTGGTGTGTGTGGTGTTATCTGCTGAAGTGTCCATGTGATGCTGTTGTATAATGGAGGCTGTCATGCAGAAGATCTGCTCATTATGTTTGCTCTTTGGCTGAAGGATGTTGAACTCCTCCCTGAGCTTCGGCTCTCTGAATCACAGCCAAACTTGGCAGTCCAGCCATTTCCTAATATGAGCATTTGTGTGTGTGTGTGTGTGTGTGTGGTCATGCTTTCTATGATGTGGCCTGCTTGGAACAGCACAGCAAATGCTGAAAACCTCATCCCCCCTCATTTTGCACTATAATGCATAAATAAATAATGCATTATAGTGCAAAAAAAATAAATAATGCATTATAGTGCAAAAAACCTCTTTTTACACTGTAATGCAAAAAAAAAAATAATTTCATTAAATCAATGCATTAATTATTGTGTGTGTCTGTGTTTGGTTGTTTCTAGTGTTGAGCACAACTTGGAAATCAGTCATTTAACCTCATCCCCCCTTATTTTGCACTATAATGCAAAAAAATAAATAATGCATTATAGTGCAAAAAAAAATGCATTATAGTGCAAAAAACTCTTTTTGCACTATAATGCAAAAAAAAATTCATTAAATCAATGCATTAATTATTGTGTGTCTGTGTCACTAGTGTTTAGCACAACTTTAGTTTTTGGATATCAGTCATTTAACCTCATCCCCCCTTATTTTGCACTATAATGCAAAAAAATAAATAATGCATTAAAGTGCAAAAAAAATAATGCATTATAGTGCAAAAAACTCTTTTTGCACTATAATGCAAAAATAATAATAATAATAATAATTTCATTAAATCAATGCATTAATTATTATGTGTGTGTCTGTGTTTTGTTGTCACTAGTGTTAAGCACAACTTTAGTTTTTGGATATCAGTCATTTAACCTCATCCGCCCTCATTTTGCACTATAATGTAAAAAATAAATGCATTATAGTGCAAAAAAAATGCATTATAGTGCAAAAACCTCTTTTTGCACTATAATGCAAAAAAATAATTTCATTAAATCAATGCATTAATTATTATGTGTGTCTGTGTTTGGTTGTTTCTAGTGTTGAGCACAACTTTAGTTTTTGGATATCAGTCATTTAACCTCATCCCCCTCATTTTGCACTATAATGCAAAAATAAATAAATAATAAAAAAAAAATAATGCATTATAGTGCAAAAAATAATGGATTATAGTGCAAAAAACTCTTTGAACTATAATTCAAAATAATAATTTCATTAAATCAATGCATTAATTATTGTGTGTGTCTGTGTTTGGTTGTCACTAGTGTTGAGCACAACTTTAGTTTTTGGATATCAGTCATTTAACCTCTTAAAGAAGTACTGTGGCGTTACCATGGTACAGTGACGTCTCAGTTAGTATGATACTGAATTAATACTCTCATACTATTATATTTGCATTGTAGTCAATGATACATCAAAATAACACCATTTGTATGCAAAACCAAGAAGGAGAATAGATATCCTTATTATGATGAGATGTTTTGATTATTTCTGTATGACTTATCATGTGTGTGCTTTACAAGACCAGTTCATTTGCAAGTGAAAGTGTTTAGAAATGCAGTGTGTTTCCTTCAGTCCTCTAGCGCCCTCTGCTGAGCTGCTGGAAGCGTCACAGGACCAATCATATTGTCATTGGATGAGTCTGAAATAATATTTTATGCTCTCTTTTTCCAATTTGCAGGATTATCTTGTGCACATCATAGACACCAGGAACCTCCCCATCAAACCAGAACAAGTGTGTTCGCTGTTCGGGAATATTGAACACATTTACGAGTTCAACAGGTAAGATTCAACCATGATGAGTTGTGCAATAACATTTTAATCGCTTTAATTCAATGCACACCTATATCGAAGTACAGCAGTGTCAAATCAGCATTGGGTAAACGCGCTGGTTTGTTTCGGGTGGACGTCAGTGGACATGCATGCTCTTCACACACGTGTGTTTGAACAGTTGATCTGTAGATACACATGAGCTTTAATGGATTTAAATGTCCTTTTTGGGTTCTTAAAATGTTTTGAAGCTGAGGATACTGAAGAAAAAAAAATGTTTTATATAATTATTTAATTATTCGTAATTATATTTTATATATCATGCATATTTAATTTTTTATGATTTTATTTATACATATTTATTTTATGCATTATTTTATTTATGTACTTATGTACTATTTTTTATTTTATAACATTTTTTTTAAATCAAACTTTTTTTTTAATTTAGAGTAAATAGATTGATAATTGTTTAATATAATTATTATTATTATATTTATTTTAGTCCAATTATTTATTTTATTATTTTAATCATTTCATTTATTCAATTATTATTTCAATTATTTAATTTATTTATTAATATATTTTTTATTATAATATTTTTTTTATCTGAATAAAACTGTTTTATTTGTATTTAAAACAAAATCTGTATACTGACTGAATACAGTAAATACTAGTAAAAAAGATTTGTAATTTTTTTTAATATAACTGTTATTATAATTATTGTTGTATTTATTTTAATACAATTTTGTTTGTGTATATATGTATATAAAATGTGCTTAAGCATAAACCAAAAGTTTTTTTTGTTCCATTTGTATTTAATATAATTATTATTATTATAATACTTATTTTAGTCCAATTATTCGTTTTGTTATTTTAATCATTTCATTTATTCAATTATTATTTCAATTATTTAATTTATTTATTAATATATTTTTTATTATAATATTTTTGTATCTGCATAAAACTGTTTTATTTGTATTTAAAAAAAATCTGTATACTGACTGAATACAGTAAATACTAGTAAAAAAGATTTGTAATTTTTTTGTAATATGACTGTTATTATAATTATTTTTATATTTATTTTAATAGAATTTTGTGTGTGTATATATGTCTATAAAATGTGCATAAGCATAAACCAAAAGTTTTTTTTTGTTCCATTTGTATTTAAATAGCAAAAAAGCACAAAAAGCAAATACTTGTAATGTTATAATATTTGCTCCCTTTATTTAGTCATTTTGTTCGTTATCTCAGTTTAAATAGTTTTTATACTTAATATTCTAATTTAAACCATCAGCCATCACATTTTTTGCTCATCTTTTTAAAAATGATTAATACAAATGAACTTTAAAACGCCTGATTTAAACAGCTTCTGTTATGTAAATTACTTTACATGCATCAAAGATGTGCGATATCCCAGCATGCATCAGAAGATCAAATCTGACAGCGAGACCAAAAACTGAAGCGAACCGTTTATCTGGGCAAGTGTGTTACGTGTGAGATTTGCATTTCCAGACTTCCTCTTTGTGTGAACCTTCAGATGTGTTGGTTATCATCACTCATAACCAAATGCATGTTTAATTTACATCTCGCTCGATAAGTTATATCCCATTAAATATTGCCTCAGCAACTTAAAGGTGAAACTAATATATTATACACTGTAAAAAAAATATTATTGGTTTAACTTAAAAAATGAAGTAACCTGGTTGCCTTAAAATTTAAAAAAGTTGATTGAACTGGGAAAACTGAGTTAATAAATTATATATTAATATAATTAATATATAATATTAATATATATTTATATTATTATTTAAAAAATATTTAATTAAATTATTTAATTAAATATTATTATTTAAAAAATATTTAATTAAATTATTTAATTAAATTATTATTATATTAATTAAATTTATTATATTAATTTAATAATAAATTATTTAAGTTGATTTGACAAAAGAAAAAATGTTGTGATTACAAATCTTGAAAATAGTCCAAATATCTCTTTAATATTTCTTTGATTAAAATACCATAAGATATTATGACCTGTTTTCCTGGGAAATAAATTAATTAAAAATTAAACAAAATAAAGTGATTTTTTGGCTTAAAAAACAACCAATTTATCTGCCAATGGGATAAGAAAAATAAAAACAGAAACAAGTTTATTTTTCTTAATCCATTGGCAGATCATTTTGCTTGTTTTAAGCAAAAACTCACTTAATTTTGATTTATTTCTCAGAAAAAAAAGACATACATTGTAAAAAATATTGTTGATTGAACTTAAAAAAGTAAGTAACCTGGTTGCCTTAAAATTTTAAGTTGACTGGACTGGAAAAAGGGAGTTAATACAATGAAGGAGATTGATTTAATCATCAGATACTCAAAATAATACGTTATCTCAACTAAATAAATTATTTAAGTTGACAAAAGAAAAAATGTTGTGATAACAAATCTCTACAGTATAGACTCATTACATGCAAAGTGAGATATTTCAAGCCTTTATTTGTTATAATTTTGATGATCACGGTTTACAGCTTTTCACAATATTCTAATTTTGAATTTGAAGTTTTCATATCTGTAATCCATAATCATAAACATTATAACAAATAAAGGCTTGAAATATCTCACTTTGCATGTAATGAGTCTATATAATATATTAGTTTCACCTTTTAAGTTGAATTTTTGCACGAGTTTCACCTGTAAATGTTAACACTTTACAATAAGGTCGTTGTTAGTTCATGTAAACTAATGTTATTAAATGCATTGTGAAGTGTTACACATTTACAGTCAATAGTCAATAAGTCTCTATAATAAAATGCTAACTGTGATGTTTTCTTATTTCCAGTGAGTTATTGCAGTCGTTAGACATGTGTGCCAGCGACCCCGTGGCCATCGCCCGCTGCTTTGTGGACAAGGTACTGAATACAAAATACAACTCAATTTATTTATATTCCTTTACGATACTGATTAAACCTCTCGCATTTCATTTTTGCAGAGCAGCTATTTCCAGATCTACACGCAGTACTGTACAAACTACCCTAAGTGAGTAAAGCGCGGTGTTAAATCAGTGTGTGTGTGCCTCTGGTGTGTGTCGGCGCTGATGCATGTGACAGATTGCTCCTCTGAGTCAATAACGTCCTTCATAAAGCGCATCAGACTGACAGCGTGAGTGACGTGAGCCTGCTGGGATGTGTCCCGTTTGGGTTGGGTTGTTTGCTTTAGGATGCCGCCACTCTAGTTTCAGACTCCTGTGTTCACTTGTTGTGTTTAACCCTCGAAAGTGCAATGCATGACATCCGCTGCGTCTTTAAAAGTGTGTTGTTGCATGCAAAACCACCAGGGGGTGATGACTTCTGACACACAACTATACACTCTAAAAAATGCTGGGTTGTTTTAACCCAATTTTGGGTCAAATATGGACAAACCCGAAATGTTGGGTTAAAAATGTAATGTAATGGCTGGGTTAGTCCATATTTGACCCAAAGTTGGGTTAAAACAACCCAGCAGTTTTTAGAGTGTAATATCAAAACTTTAATATTATCTCAGTGACACTAAAAGTTGGTCGATTTTTATTTATTTATTTATTTTTATGATTTTATGAAAGACAACTTTTTTTAATTAAAAGTTTCGTTAGATCACCCTGTGATTTTAAGTAAACAGTTCAATAAATTAACATATTTGCATGCTCAAAGTTTTCTGATGTCGAAGGTAAACACATTTAGGCAGTGTTTAACTTTTATTGTTTCTTTATTGTTATAAATTTTATCATTTAATTTAGGGATATGAAAATTTTGGCCGATACCGATAATTAGAGCCCGACCGGTAAAGGATTTTGAAGGCCGATACCGATACAAATATTTGGTGGTCTTAAAATCCGATATTCCGACATATCGGCCGATATTTTTATTTATTTATTTATTTTTTTCAACAAAACATTAACAGATTTCCCTAACATTATTTATTTGAAGTTATTTATGAGTTTTAACTAAAATAATATGATAATGCATTTTAAAGAAACTTGTTTCTTTTATTGTCACAACAGAATGGAGGAACATCAAAATATATTAAAGTTCTGATAAATGTAGTCCCTACATTGCCTTATAAGCTACCAAGAGTGTTGCCAACAGGAATGGTGTAGAGTGCCCTCTGGTGGACAAACTATAAAACTCCAACACTCATGACATGGTTCAAGCGTGTTTTGTCCTTTTTTATTTTTATTTTTTGAAATATTCATATATCGGCCTGCCGATAAATCGGTCTGGCTCTACCAATAATTTGTTGTATCTAAAAGCTGATAAATCTAAAGTCAAATCCTAATTTTTATATAATTTTCGAGAGCCTGATTGCTGAAACAAAAGTCTCATCAGTGTGCATTCAGCTAAAGGAAATAATACATTATTTATCAGCTGTAATGTTTTTTGTTTTTTTAATGGCCCGATAACGATAACATTAAAAATGAACATACCGATACCGATATGTTGGCCGATATATCATCCATCCCTAATTTAATAATTAGCTTTTTATTAACTCATGAACCACAGTTTTTACAAAATTTTTACACTGATTAATACTTATGCAAAATTGTCATTAAAAGTCTTTTTTTTTTCATCAAAGTGTAATGTTACATGCAAACCACTGTGGTGATGACCTTTGACACATACCCACAATGCATTTTTTATGTCATTGTATGTTAATGTATTAACAGATTCAATGACAGATATAAAAAATGGACCTCTAGCAATCAAGCAAAATAGTAATTCGTGCATCAGAGGCTAAGTTTTCAACATGATTGTTGATGCCCATCAGTCTCTAAAGTGTCTGTTCTCTGCCTGTAGTTCAGTGGCGGTGTTGACGGACTGTCTGAGGAATAAAACTCTGGCCAAGTTCTTCAGGGATCGACAGGCGTCGCTCAAGCGCTCTCTTCCTTTGGGTTCTTACCTGCTCAAACCGGTTCAGAGGATCCTGAAATATCACCTGCTGCTTCAGGTACGGATAATCGATGCTCAGACACACTGCTGACATGCACATATAGACGTACATGAGTCCTATAGCTAGAATTTCCTCTAGTGGAAGCGTTCGGTACTGCAGCGAACACACTCTCTGAACGCTCATTTATTTAAATATGTCAAGCTTAAATTTTGTATTTATTGCTTTGATTTTCTTGGAGTTTTTAGAGTAAAACGTGATTTTGAAAATATATATTTCATTTAAAACTGAAAATAGTATTTTAGTGCATTTTTTATAACATTACACTTCAGCAATAATCCGCCAAGCGTCGTGTTTTAAAAGAGATCAAACTTAATTCTGTTGCTCTAATGCATTCAAGATTTAATAAATACATAAATAAATAAAAAAAGATTACGACAGTTTAAGTTGCTCAAATAGTGAATAAATGGATTATAAATACAGCATAAATATAATTAAGTATATATTAAAAAAAACATGATCAAACTAAAATATAGTACATCCATTTAATTGACAAAAATAAAATAAAAATTCAGTAATTTTTGTCAGACACGCTAAAGCGCACCAGAGGGTTAAATGTCGAGCAAGCCTTGGCCAATCAGCTTGGGCCATGCGGTGATGTGATTGCTTGCTAATAGTAAAACGGACCAATCAGCCTATGTTGCTGACATCACTGTCTTTAACTCTCCTCCCGAACAGCATAAACTGGTATTTCTAATGCATTATAATGTAGTGGGAAATGATGTTGTGTGGGGCTTTATTTTATACATCAGAATTCGATTAAACAATGAATTTCCGACTTTCTGTTTGTGATTATATTAGTTAATATAATTTTCCTGCCTGCATGCTCCTGTTTACCAGGGTTATTATAGTTCACTAAAACCAAAACCATGAACTATGTTTGTTTCTTAAACTAAACATCAACAGATAAAAAATTTAAGTTATTTTATTTCAGCTAGTTTCCAAGGCAATATTTCTCATTTTCATTTAGTTTAACTTAATTACAATATATCTAAAGAAAAAATGAAAATAAAAATGAAAAAAATATCTGAAAAAAAAGAGAAAAAAAAGAAAATAATTGAACATAAACAGACATGTTTACACAAAATAGAAATTAAAAAAATCACAGCAAATTGGCTAAAAATAAAACAAAATTTAAATGAAAGCAAAAAATGTAAAAATTAATATAAAACATTGATGAAAGGTAACACTGTTAGTTGAACCATAAGAAAACTTTGAGATTTGCGTTTTTTACGTTTTTAAGTTAATATTTAATTAATTTAAAAACACATTTGCATGTTCACCATTTTCTGATGTCGGTCAATGGTCATGTGACATGCAAATAAAGATTAAATATTTCCATTTATTTTTATTGATTTTATTATAAAACTAGTTATGTATCTGAATTTTCCATTTTCATTATTTAAATACTAACTTTTCATGAAATCTCATACCCGAGTTTGGGTCACACAGATTAACACTGATTAATTATGCAAATTAGTGAATTTGGTTGCATGTTCTAATGTCTTCAGTCCAATATCTTGGTTGTTTGTCCCCTCACCTTCAGGGTTTACAGCAGTCGTCCTGAGATCTGTGTGTTTCTGACTGTGTTTCTGCTCTTCTAAAGGAGATTGCCAAACACTTTGAGTGTGAGGAGGACGGCTATGATGTGGTGATCGAGGCCATAGACACCATGACCGGGGTCGCCTGGTACATCAACGACATGAAGAGGAAACACGAGCATGCAGTGAGACTTCAGGTCTGGACCATTTCAATAAAAAATATAATAAAAATCCATTACATTTATTGATATAAGATAAAATTTAAATATATATATTACCTAGTTGCTAATGCAAAAATTCTAAAATAACTCAAACTGAAATAAAAATGTGTAAAAACTATTGTAGATTAATTTCAGGGAAAAAAAAAATAAAACATGTCATCTTTATTTTTTTAAATAAATATTTTATTTTGATCATTTGAATAGGCAAAAATACACAATAAAACATAAAAAACTAAAAATGAAAACAAAAACTATAAAACCTAATTCAAAATATTAATAAAACTATATAACAGCGACCTGTCCAGTGTTTTTGTGGAAGGGTTTTTAATGCAGGACATGACTAGTCTCAGTATTAATGCAGTAAGAGAGTAATATTGTTTCCTCTTATAGTGGTATTTAAATGACGTGATCTTGATTATTATATACCCTGATGTCGCATTAACGGATGGAATATGACTGTATTTTGATTTACAATGTTGATGAGTCTCATGCGAACAGATTATCATACTCTTTCATTAACTCTAAAATGAAGTCATGACTCATGATCTGGAGGATGTGTTCATTAATGGATCTGGGTCAGCACATGTTGTTGTTATGATCCCGTACGGGTGGCTAAAGATCACTGATTACTGCTCAAAACGAGCCAAGAACTGACACTATTGAGCCTTTGATCAACGTGTGTGTGTGTAGAGTTTAAATACTCAACCTCAGGTTACTCCACACACACTGACTCTGTTACGACTTCATGGGGATGTTGCATGAAAGTCATGAAAAAATATTCAGCTGCACCCGATTGTGTAGCAGTAAATTATTCTATTCTACGTAACTCTACTGTGTTCTATTCTATTCTATTATATTATATTTTAATTCTACTCTATTCTGTTATACTCTGCTCTATTTTTTCTTTTATACTCTATTATATTCTAACTCTACTTCACTCTATTTTTATTATACTCTATTATACTCTACTTTATTTCTACCCGACCCTAAATTATTCTATTCTACTCTGCTCTACTTTTCTATTCTATTCTATTTTATTCTATTCTGTTCTGCTGTACTTTATACTATGCTATACTACTCTACTTTATTTTATTATTCTCTGCTCTATTATACCCTACTCTACTCTATTCTACTCTATTCTGTTCTACTTTATTTGTTTCCACTCTACTCTGTTCAACTTCATTACTCTATTCTACTTTACTTTATTCTACTGTATTCTGTTCTATTTTATTCTACTCTGTTCTGCTCTACTGTATTTTGTTTTACTTTATTCGTCTCTACTCTATTCTGTTCAACTCTACTCTTCTACTCTACTTTATTCATTTCTACTCTAATCGTTTCTGCTCTATTTTGTTCTTCTCTATTCATCTCTACTCTCCTCTGCTCTGTTATACTCTTCTGTTCTACTCTATTCTGTTCTACTTTATTTATTTCTTCTCTATTCTGTTCAACTCTACTCTATTACACTCTAATCTATTTTATTCTACTTGGTTCTGTTCTTCTCTGTTCTGTTCTACTCTGTGCTTCTTTATTTATCTCTACTCTATTCTGTTCAACTCTACTCTTCTACTCTACTTTATTCATTTCTACTCTAATCGTTTCTACTCTATTTTGTTCTTCTCTATTCATCTCTACTCTCCTCTGCTCTGTTATACTCTTCTGTTCTACTCTATTCTGTTCTACTTTATTTATTTCTTCTCTATTCTGTTCAACTCTACTCTATTATACTCTAATCTATTTTATTCTACTTGGTTCTGTTCTTCTCTGTTCTGTTCTACTCTGTGCTTCTTTATTTATCTCTACTCTATTCTGTTCAACTCTACTCTTCTATTCTACTCTGTTCTACTTTATTCTGCTCTATTCGTTTCTACTCTATTCTGTTCAACTCTACTCTGTTCTACTCTATTCATCTCTACTCTCCTTTGTTCTGTTCTACTCTTCTATTCTACTCTATTCTGTTCTACTTTATTTTATTCTACTCGGTTCTTTTCTTCTCTGTTCTGTTCTACTCTATTCTGTTCTACTCTATTCTGTTCTAATTTATTCTACTCAGTTCTGTTCTTCTCTATTCTGTTCAACTCTACTCCACTCTATTCTATTTTATTCTGCTCTGCGCTGTTGAACTCTACTCTGTTCTTCTCTATTCTGTTCAACTCTATTCTGTTCTATTTTATTCTACTCTACTCTGCTCTGTTGAACTCTACTCTGTTCTGCGTGCAGGAGATCCAGTCTCTGCTCCTCAACTGGAAGGGTCCTGATCTGACCACTTACGGAGAGCTGGTTCTGGAAGGAACGTTCCCCGTCCACCGGGCCAAGAACGAGAGAACCCTCTTCCTGTTCGATAAGATGCTGCTCATCACCAGGAAAAGAGGAGAACATTACGTCTTCAAGACTCATATCTCGGTACATCATAACATCCCTGTTATTTAGACAAAGATTATTTAGATCTTTTTTAGTACTGTCTTATTTTGATGATTTCTAATTTTTGTTTATTTTAATTTTTACATTTTCTTTATTTTAATCATTTTAGTAAGTGTTTTATTTTGATTGTTTCATTTGTAATTAATTGATTTTAATTTTACATTTGTATTATTTTATTAATTTTTAGTGTTTTTTTAAATGATTGATTTCTTTTTTTTTACATTTGAATTGTTTTATTCATTTTTAGTAAGCATAAGTCTATTTATTTCTTTTTAATCGACTTTTTTTATTGATTTTGTTTATTTTATGATTTATCAATCATCTCCCAAACCCCCTCCAGTCTGATTTACACCATCATCTCCTTTCATTCCCACATATTGTTTCCTCGTTTGAACTATTATCATTTCTATATTGAGTTTTTTTTTTAAATAACATCAGGCTGTTTTCTGCATGATGTCTATCTGTCTAATTAATTCCTCAGCATCTCGTTAGCTGATCTACAGGTTGTTGTAACTGGTGAGAAGCTGCTAAGCGTGTGTTGCTTGTGTTCAGTGTTCCACACTAATGCTGATAGAAAGTGCCAAAGATTCGCTTCGGTTCAGCGTGATGCACTACAAGCACCCGAAGCAGCCGCACACAGTCCAGGTGTGTATGAGCACACACACTACGCAAGCGCTTTGTTGTGTTTGGTCTAATCATGTTGTCGTTTGCACAGGCCAGAACCGTGGAGGAGAAGAAACTCTGGGCTCATCACATTAAGAGACTCATTCTGGAGAACCATCACGCCGTCATCCCACAAAAAGTACGTCACATGGAACAGATCCATGACGGTTTAAAGGGGTCCCATAATGCCCTTTTCTCAAGATGTAAAATAAGTCTGATTTTCCTGAAATGTGTGTGTGTGTTTGTAAAGCTTAACCTCAATCAATCCCACAGATGTTTTTTTTTTAATTGTCACTTCGAGGGGCCGTTTTTGGGTGTGTCCCTTTAAATGCAAATGAGCTGCTGCTCCCGACACAGTGGGCGGAGCTTCAAGAGCTTGCGCGTTTCAATTTAGAAATTTCAAAAACTTTTAGTCTTATGTTCAAACCGGAGTCGGACAAAGATGGAGAGACTGAACAATTGACTGAACAGGACGTTTCTGAACAAGTTTTGTTGCTGATGTGAAGTTAACCATCTTCATATTCTGTCATGATAATCTATAAATCTTGTTCAGGGGGCGGGGTTTATGTAAATGTTCACTAGCCCATTGTAGTCTCTACCAGCCTTTGTTGTAGTCCTTAAAAAGCGATTTCTGTTAAAGAAAATATCTCCCTTTGCTCTTTGCAGACTTTGCAGGTGTTGTTGCACACACTCACTAAAATTAGAAAAGTGAAATCATCCTCCACCACTCGTTTAAGTGAATCGTCTATATTGTATTAAACACTGGCTTTGCTTTGCACTTACTTTCAGGCCAAAGACGCCATCCTGGACATGGACTCAACATGTGAGCTGATTTTCAGAAACTCTTTTGGATCGACTAACGTTAGTATTGTCCTCAATCGGTTTTGTTTTTACCCGTTCTGTCTTGTTCTCAGGTCCAGTAAAGTACCGCTACAGCCCAGACAGACTGAAGAAAGCCACGTCCTTTCAGGCTGATGATCTCTCTGGAGTTTCGCTGAAGGAACGGAGACGCTCTGGTGAGTGAATTTCCACTATTTGATTGAAGTCGGCATGAAAGGGAAGTCTTTTCTTCTCTATTGTGAGTTGTATTTGTGTGAAACGCTTCAGGGACAAGAACAAATGTGGGCGGGGCGTAATTTTGCCTGTTGGGAATTGATTGGATGGCTGTGGTCTGCTATTGGCTGATCTCATGTGAGTGACAGGTTGCCCCGCCCACATAAACAGAGAAGAGAAGCTGCAAGAGGAAGTTATTCTGATTTAAGATTACGATTTTTTAATAAACACAATATTCCATGAAAAAATAAAATTAAATAGAAAGGTCAGTGTTGATTTCACGTTGTCATGTTTATCTTTGACAGAGCCAGGAAAACGGACTGTACGAAGCACTAAAGGTAACTGGGTTTTTGTGTGTGTTTTTGTTGTGATGCACAAAATTTTGAGACCATAAAACGAGGGCTTGTTTCCAATGAATAATGTGAATCGCAAAAAACATGATTTTTAAATAAAAGTAAGCATGAATTTCCACTCTTAAATATAACCTACGTTGAGGCTTAAGCAGATTGTGCGAAAACAAATCAGTTTTTGAGGGATTTATTCAGTAAATGCATTTCCTTTGTAGTTTTTGTGTTTAGTATAAAATTTGTATCTGCTTTAAGTTTTTAATGCATATTTTCAGAATTTATGCACATTTCCATCAAACATTTCTTTTTAAGGAATACCCCGAAATTTGCATAAAAATCAGTGGATGGAAACGGAGATATTAATCATGTGACATTCAGATTTTGAACTTAAAGATGCTCAAATCCTCCTGGAGAGCATGATCATCGGGTTTTTATTCACGCTCAAATTAATTTCAATACAAGTTTTCCACTCAAATTGTAATGCTGATAATATTGCAACACTTTACAATTAGGAGACATTTGTTATCTGACATGAACTAACTATACATTACATAGTTCATGTTAGTTCTCAGTGCATTAACTAATGTTAGCAAACACAACTTTTGATTTTAATAATCAAAATAGTGTAATATGTAAAATAGTGATGTTGAAATTAGCATGAACTGACATGCAAGTGTTATCAATAACAATTAGTAATGGTATTAAATAAAGAAAAAGGCATTTAGAAGGCCATTTGGACCTCAGTGTATGTGTACAAAATACGTCAATGGTTGAAATTAACATTTGGCTAAACTTTTAAGTCCCCCTGTGGTGATCTCTGAGTGAGTGAGCTCATTTGCATATTCATAGAACCACGCATACTAAATGAGGCGAGGGTGTCGGCCTGTCGGGTTACAATCAAGACATTTTAAGGTGCATTTTTAATGTGTAATTTTATGTTGAGTTTTGAGGGATAAAATGATTGACTACAGGGGAAATGTTTTCATCAAATATATACGCACAGATGAAAACAAAGTATATGCAACTAAAATACGATTTTTTCTTTCATCTCCCACTATGCACGCTGATTTTAAACGACCGACTGATTAAAGAAGCGCTGCTGCACAAAAGATCAGAGATACAGTGTACGGTTGGTAAACAAAGAAAGTTTCTAATCATATCCCCGTCATGTGGGACTCACGGCAGGTGCGTGGCGTTTGTTTCCGCTCATGTGGGAGACACGTGTCCCGTATGCGCCCGCTTTAGCATCAAAGACACACGAGACTCGAGCCGTCCTCCTGCGTCGGATCAAAGGCCACGTCCCCGGTCCTCCACCCGCACACATAATGATGTTAATTATGAAGCCCATCAGCCCGAGGCTTTGTCATGCGCCAGTTCCTTTCAGTCCACAAACCTTTTTCTGGCTCGCCATCAGCACGAGTGCATTATGATCTGATTCTTACTCGTCACACACACACTCTTTCACACCTTCCAGATCAACTTGTCATTTCCATCTTCAGCTTTTCCTGTTCCTGTCTTGGAAATCAGTGGGGAGTGTCTAAGTTTGCAGCTGACTTAATTATCTTTGCACTGAATTGGCTATGTGCGATCAGACAGTAACACTTTACTGTAAGCTAACTAACATGAACTAACCATGAGCAATACATTTGTTTCTGTATTTGTGCATTAACTCATGTTAACAAGATTTTAATAAGCTATTAGTAAATGTTGAAATTAACATTTTACAACATGCAGTTCTTTTTTGGCTCGTGTTAACTGACGAGCCTTATTGTAAAGTGTTACCAAAATCACTTTATATCAGGATGCTTTGCAAACAGTAGATGGGTAATGTGATACTTGATTGCTATTTTAGTAACATTTTATTTATCTTTGTCTTTCATCTTTGCATCATCCTTCATGGACGTCGCTCAGGCAGGCTTAAGGTAAGGTTTGCATGTTTGCTCTTTAATGTAAGCTTTTCACATGTCTAGAGTGCATATACGCCTGATCCACTGGTATATGGGGTTTTATAATGCAGTAAATGGACAGAATTGGTCAAAAGTTTGTGATAATTCAGATATTTTAATGTAAAGGCCTCTTCTGCTCACTTAGGCTGCATTTATTTGATCAAATTAACAATAAAAACGTTTATTATTAATATTAATCACATGATCCTTCTGAAATCATTCTAATATTCTAAACATTTCTGATTATTATCAGTGTTGAAAACTGATTTTCTTGATTTTTTTTACAGTAAAAACTTTTATTATTAATTAGGGCTGTCAAAACGATTAACCGCGATTAATCGCATCCAAAATAAAAGTTTGTGTTTACATAATATATGTGGGTGCACTGTGTATAATTATAAAAAGATATATAAACACACACACATGCTTGTATATATTTAATAAATATTTTCATGTATATTCTGTTTATAGATTTATATATAATTTATATTATATATAAATATAAATATTTTATATATAAATAATATTTTTTTTTCTTAAATATACATGCATGTGTGTTTTTATATATACATACAAAATAATTATACACAGTGCACCCACGTATATTATGTAAACACAAACTTTTATTTTGGATGCGATTAATCGCGATTAATCGTTTTGACAGCCATATTATTAATATTAATCGCATGATCCCTCAGCAATCATTCAGATATTCTAAACATTTCTGATTATTATCAATGTTGAAAACTGATTTTCTTGCTTTTTTACAGTAAAAACTTTTATTATTAATATTAATCACATGATCACTCAGAAATAATTCTAATATTCTAAACATTTCTGATTATTATCGGTGCTGAAAACTGATTTTCTTGCTTTTTTTGTGTATAGCGTGATGCATTTTGTTTCAGGATTCTGCGTTCTAAAAAACAAAATTTATTAGAAATTGAATATTTTGTAACATTGTAAATGTCTTTTAATTTTGAGCATTATAATGCATCCTTAATGAATAAAATATTCATTCTTAATTGCGTATAACGGAGATATCCAAAGAAATAAATATAAATAAAATCATATTAGAGTGATTTCTGAAGGATTTTGTGGCACTGAAGACTGAAGTAATGATGCTGAAAATGTAACTTTGATCAAAGGAATAAATTACACTTTACTAAATATTCATATTGAAAACCATTATTTTAAATTGTAATAATATTTCACAATTTTTACTGCCAGCCTTCTTTCAAAACAATAATATATCCTAATTATTCTGTACTGAACACCAGTAGTGTATTCACGCTAAAATCACATTAATGGGAAACAATATGTCATGCATTTATTTCAAACAATTCATACTTTATTGCATTAGTAAAATTCACTTTTTAATGACTTTTCTGTGACGCCCAGCATGCAGACAGCGAAGGTACTCTATTAGTGGATACAGACCGTCTGTCCATACTGCCCACCGCCAACGTCACGGCACGTTCAACTCCAGACCTGAAGACTGCAGCACCTGGAATGGTTCAGAGCGGACGAGATCTTGAATACAGCACAAGCTCGCTGTATGACGTCAAGGAGAGGAGACTTCATCTCGAGGAGGAGGAAGAGAAAGCAAAGATGACCGCAGAGGACCGGATAGGAGGAGATAACGGAGAAGATCTGATGGGGGTTGAGCAGGTAGCCGACTTTGCCAGTTCAGTGTTGGCCGCCATCTCCTGCTGGCGTTATAGGGCCAAGGCTTTGCTTTTTGATCAGATCACAACGGTGAGGCTCTCTGTCACCTATTGCTGTCTATTCTCTGTGCATAGCCTGGCAGACACCACCATGCTATCCATCACACTCCCATCTGCTGCACGCTGACTCTGATTTCTGCTTGTGCACCCACAGTTCTGTTGCATGAATCATTGCATGGACATAACAGCATGCATGGCCACTAATCATCCATAAGCATGTGTATCTTGTTTAACCCTCTGGGGGTTGTTTGTTTCAGGGTCACACTCGGGGTGTTCGGGTCCAAATGGACCCAAAGGCCGGGATTCATATTAAAAAAAAAAAAAAAAATCATGATTTTTTTTTTTTACTCGTTTTTAATAATATTTTTTCTTTTCTTTTTTGGTGTTTTGAGAAAATTTCAAAAATATTTTTTTTTTATAATTAGTATTAATGCAATAATTATGACAAAATTTCCCCCCATTGAACATAATAGAAAAAATGTATTTCTTTAAATATTTTTTTTATTTTTTTTTTAAACTGTATTTCATTTTAGAGTCAAGCCTAGGCCTCATAAAAGCAATTTTTGAAATGAGATGGATGCCATCTGGTGGACAAACTGAGCATTTTAAAAATGCAAAACACATGTATAATCTAAAATTTTTGGTGTGTTTGTGTATAAAAGTGTGTTTGTGCATGTGTGTGTGTGTGTGTGTCTGGATGTATCTGTTTTGCACTCTTGATGTTTTATAGATTCACCCCTTCACTGTTGTGTACTTTTTTTCAAGATCGTGGCTGATTTGTAGATTGTACGCACAAAAAAACTCAGTATTTTTGCAATTTCCCATTCATTTTCCATGTGAACACCCCGAGTGTGACTATTTTTTTTACAACCACTTAGACTGTTCACATCCTGTCCCCATTTTTTTGGGGTGTTCAAATACCAAATACCAACAAAGTCACCAAATTTCGGACCATTCTGAGGATGCTGTGATTTAAAAAAAATTTTTATTTAAATTCTTCGGGTCCATTTGGGCCGAACAACCCCATAGGGTTAAGACCCTTGGCCTGCAAATTGAATGCCGTCTTAAAAATGTGATTTTTCTAAACATTTATCATTGACGTATGAGACCTCTGAAAAGTACGGGTGAAGAAAAAATGTTGCATTATTTTTTAAAACTAAATGGCAGGTGACATTGTTTTGTCCCATGTCTCAAGAATCAATCTTTTATTTCATGGTAGATGTGTCAATGGGAAAAATATTGATGTAGCATGCATTGTTTACATATGATCAGCATGTTGTGGTTATTAAGATCCAATGCATAATGATACGGGACGTCGGGTGTCTCAAAGTGCTTTCGCACTCCGAGCCTCAATGAGATTTTTCCGATTGAAGTTCGACTTCAAAGGGTAATTTAACTGTCAAATTTTAGGGGTGGAGGTCGGATGGCTTGCCTTCTGTAATTAAATTAAACAAAGGTTCCTGTTTTATTGTGCTTTGTTTGATGGCACACAAAAGCAATTTCAGAAGGTCAGTTGTCTGTGAAAAAACATTGAAATGCATGGATGCTTTTAAATGAATTGCAAATGTTTAGAAAAGGTTGAAAAGTACACCCAGAATAAATGACATCTGGCAAATGTGAACGATGCCATTCGGTAGCGCTTTTTTTATCTGTTAAATTGTGTACTTACAGGACAGAGAAGGTTGTTGGGAGAACTGGCCAATAAACAAGAGCAGTCAGACACCTTGTGAAGAAAAGCCTGATTATATGAATGAATCTTTGACTCTCTTTGGACAGGTAACGTCATGCCATTTTTGCCATTTTTGATAATTGGCTAATCATAAACAATAGGAGGAAAGGGTTTCCAAAAGGATTTGTTGGAAATATAAATCGCAGCTGTCTTTTCATAGCTAGATAAATTGCATGTGTTTAGTCACTTAGCCATATGTGAAATGTTGAAAATTGAATTAAGTTATCTTCATATCCTCTTTTCTTATCTTCTTCATAACTTCCTGTAGCATTAACTGTGCTCAATCTGTCCACTTTCTAGGACACAACTGGGAAACACAGTTCACCGAACACAGAGTCAGAGGAGATGAGGATGGACCAATCAGATAATTATCCTGAAATGTGTGGGCCATTAATGGCACGATGCCACACAGATCCAGAGATGGATGGAGGACGAGATATTGGAGAGGATATAAAGACGGATAAATCTACGGAGGAAGGAACGACTCCATCCAGAAGTAACCTATCGGAAGATGTGGAGGTTGATGTTAAAATGCCTGATGGACTCTCGTCTTCATACACGCTGGACAAGGCAAGTGATTTCCCAGAGCGTTGCACCAGCAGCCTCTCTCAAAGTAGTAGTCTTGGAGTCGAAGGGTCGTTTGATCTCGACTCTTTGGAAGATAGAAGAAACAGCATGCTCTATCCCAACGAGAACGACAAATCCCAAGAATTTAGACAGTCCACTCCAGAACAACTAACAGAGACCGTTCCAGACCAAAGACCTCAAGTGAAACAAGACACCCTTTCCAAAAAGGACAGATTGCTTATACATAAGATTAGACACTACTACGAACAACATGCTGAGAATCAGGACGCCAGCTTTGGCGTCAAACGCAGAGAAAGCCTTTCATACATCCCTGCAGGCCTCGTCCGCAATCTGAGTCAACAACTCAATGACCTTGCAGACGAAGATGTGGCATTACACAGGAGGGGGTCTTCTGTAACAAGGCCAACTTTATGGTCTGTGTTTAATCTACCAGGCTTGGACGATGACAAGAAAGCCAAGGACAGTTCTGACTTTGTGGTTTCTGCAAATGGCAAAGGACCTCCCATTGGAAATGAGCAATTCCAGCCCGCATCTGACATGGTCAAGGTGTGGCAAGACATGGAAGTGGAGATAACTGGGGATTCACAAATAACCACACCTGTACAAGAAACAAAAGCTGAAACTAGTAAGGTGAGCTCTGATAGTGGACTTGGACTTGGGGAACCTCTACTAATACTGGAAGAGTCCGATGAAAGCTCAACCTCATCCCCAAACAACGACATCTTAGAAAAGGACAAGACGCAAGAGTTTCGGAGCCATCCAAATGAGGATCGCACGTTCCACAAGGTCAACCACCCTCCTCTACCAAGGATCATCTCGTTAAGGTCCGCCAATGAGGATGACCTCGTCCTTCAAGATATGGAGAAGATGAAAAACAAAGTGTTCCAGTTGGCCAGGCAATACAGTCAGCGGATCAAAAACAGCAGACCGGTGGTAAGGCAGAGACCCAAGATCTCAGAGATCAATTTCATACCCAAGAATCTGTCTTCGGTCATGGAGGAGACGCCACCGGGAAAGGAGAAAGGTGGGTGGAGTGTCTGAGTAGGCATTTGCTTTTCCAAACTGACCAATCCCCCTAAATTGCGGTTAAGTTTCTTGCCTGATGGTGATCAATTAGTCGTGATTGTTTACAACTTATTGGTTACCAATCTAGGCCGTTGGTATCCACGTATTTGACAAAAGGCTTGAGACGATTACAATATAGGGCCAGTTGTTCAAAGGTAAACTGATCGGATTTTGGTTATCGGATTGGATCAAATCTTGGGGCCAGTTGTTCAAAGGTAAACTGATCGGATTTTGGTTATCGGATTGGATCAAATCTTGAAAATGGGTTGTTCAAAAGGGAAAGAAGGAATCTGAAATCAGATTAGATCAGGGAATCCAATCCTAGTTTTAATCTGGATCATCCCATTTAGAGCAGTGGTAATCCGGATTTGGTAATCTTGAAAACTGTGTATCTGGATCAGGGTGATCCAGTCCAATGTTGCTTTGAAAAACCGGCATAAAAGTAAGACCGATTACCTGATCCTTGATAGGAAAAAATGGGATTTCCAAATCCGGATCATTTTGATCCAGATTAAATGTTTTGAACAACTGGCCCATGGTGATCAATTAGTCGTGATTGTTTACAATTTATTGGTTACCAATCTAGACCATTGGTATCTACGTATTTGCTTAAAGGGTTGAGACGATTACAATATAGGGCCAGTTGTTCAAAGGTAAGCTGATCGGATTTTGGTTATCGGATTGGATTAAATCTTGAAAATGGGTTGTTCAAAAGGGAAAGAAGGAATCTGAAATCAGATTAGATCAGGGAATCCAATCCTAGTTTTAATCTGGATCATCCCATTTAGAGCACTGGTAATCTTGAAAACTGTGTATCTGGTTCAGGGTGATCCAGTCCAATGTTGCTTTGAAAACCCGGCATAAAAGTAAGACCGATTACCTGATCCTTGATAGGAAAAAATGGGATTTCCAAATCCGGATCATTTTGATCCAGATTAAATGTTTTGAACAACTGGCCCTTGAAAATGGGTTGATCAAAAGGGAAAGATGGAATCTGAAATCAGATTAGATCAGGGAATCCAATCCTAGTTTTAATCTGGATCAAACCTTCAGTTTGTGTTGTTCAAAACTTGTCAGTCGGATTTCGATAACTTTGATCCAAAAAAACAGGATTATCCTGATCCCAACAGGGGGTAGGATTTCAAGGTGGATTTCAGGAAGAAAATGTTGTAAGACTTTAAAATTGGTCAAATAATACATTTGTATCATTTAGAGTATATACTTTTATTTATATTTTGCACTTGACTTGTGTAACCGTTGTAACTGTGATAAAGTAGACATAGGCTAACAATTAAGCTATTCAGTATAGTAAAGTAAAAATAAACTAAAATGATCTTGTCCCCATTTGTGTTTTGTCTCAAAATAAGAAACACTTACAGTGACCCCATGTTGGCTCTTCAACCTGTTCTTTACATAGCTGATGGTCCACATTGTGATATGTTCTCCCATTTAGAGCACTGGTAATCTTGAAAACTGTGTATCTGGATCAGGGTGATCCAGTCCGATGTTGCTTTGAAAAACCGGCATAAAAGTAAGACGGATTACCTGATCATGGATAGGAAAAAATAGGATTTCCAAATCCGGATCATTTTGATCCAGATTAAATGTTTTGAACAACTGGCCCATAGAGATGGCTCTGATGGATAGGAATGTGTATGATCCATTTTTAGGTTGTGGGAATACAATGGGTGCTTCTCAATACTCAGATTGATGCTTCCTCGTTTCCTCGTTCTTCCGTCCTCCAGCCCGTGACCCGGAAAACTGATCGAACTCAGCCATCTTGAAGGACTTCTCAATTCTCTAATTGCACCGTGAGGAGGTGAGGAAGCTTCCCGAGGATGCATGGGTGTATCCTTCCCTCAAATCCCATGGGATGGAGCTAAGACGCGAGGAAAGAAAACGAGGATGCACAAATTAGAAATGAGAAGCACCCAGTGAATTGGATTTCCGAAAGCACAAGTGCACTTTCCTATCTGAAATCCTCATTGGTCAATGGATTCCTAAATCAGAGTTTGGATTGCATGACTGATCAAACCCTTGTGTAGTTCCTCCACATCCTTGCGATGCACCATTTCCTTTCGAAATCAATGGATTTGCAGTGTTCTCTGGCATAGTGTAAACTCCTTATCTTTTAACCACTGCTCTTTTGTGCGTAGGGATGCCTGACCGGACACTGTCGCTGACCTCGAATGAGCTGGACATTATCCCGGACTCTAAGACTACTAGTCCACAGTCTCCTGGAAGTCCTCAATTGCCATACTTTTGCCGATTAAATGCCCAGAGACCACAAAGTCCAGTACAAACAGAGAGCTTTCACTGGCCAGATGTCAAGGAGTTACGCTCCAAATATAATAGCCGGGAGGACGTGTCTGCTTTCTCTCGTCCGGTCCCAGTGGGTCGCAGTAACTCTTTTCCAGAGAGAATTCTGGATGACGGAGAGACATCGGAGAAGTCCGGAGCATCACGTTCCTTGTCTTGTTCATCCCCTTCCTACAGTGTCACCGTGCAGAGAAGTACATCCACAGATTCTACATGTTCCAGCAAGACCATTGAAGTTGAAGGTTTGCCTTCGCTGTGTAGAGTTCAAACTTTAGATTTTGATGTGGGGACATCACATCCATTTCAGGAAGCGGACGACTTTTTTGACCCTGGTCTAGATACCCTGTCCAACCAAGATACCCTAAGGGCATCAAGAGGTCAGGATAGTAATGAGAATCAACTAAAATGGGATGCTGTTTCACAATCTGAACTTAAAGAGCAAAACTTAAGTGCATGGATGGATGGAGGTCACCCAACATGCTCATTTGAAAAAGCGGAGAACAGTCAGGATAGTTTGGTTAAAAACCTGCGTGAGAAATTTCAGAACCTGAGTTCTTATACGTGAGTCTTATAAAGCTATATTTTGACTCCAAACACTCAGAACCATAAAGCTAACATTATTTTCTTCAAAAAGTATGTCATTTGGCCACTGGTTTGAGCGGCGTAGTACATGGTACATTTTTTGTTAACCTCCAGTTATGAACTGTCAGCAATTGTTGTCCAAACCAACTGGAAAAGGGATGCCTTGGGACTTCAGAGAACATATTTATAAAATGTGCATTTGTAAATACATGTAAATTAGATTTCAATGAGATGTAAACATTTGTAAAATGAGCTGGCTGTGGTACTGTCATCTTTTTGTAACGTTTAGAAAAGTGGTTTGATACGCATTTTTTCCTTTGGTCATTTTGAAATAAAAACAATAAGGAACCATATAGAATAGCTCAGTGCACACTGTTACAAAGGCACAAATTTGTCATGTTATCAGAAAAGTAAAAGCACTGCCATATTAAATGCAACCTGTTCTCGATGTGCACTGCTGTTTGTGTTCGAGCACTGACCAGAGGAAAGAGGGTAATCTCATAAAGAAGTCATTCCCCACTAATGAGGAGAAAACTGGATATTATAATCGGATCAAGCCAGATGAATGATAAAGGCTGATGTCATTACCAAAATAAATGGATAAGTCATTTGAGCAACATTAATGCACAGTCACAGAATGTGTCTTTCTCACTGTATTTGGATAAATATTTTTTGTTTAATGGGAGTTATTATAAGCTAGCTGGTTTGGTTGTATTTTTTCTGCTCATTGGTGGGGTTCATATCACTGTTATTTTGTATTTTTCATCCTTTTTATTTATTTGAATTGGTGTACATATGCACAATGCCTTTGACTTTTTTGTAATGAAAAAAGATGTTCAGTTCATATTCAATTTTTCTGTCGTACTATATTAAAAGAAGCTTTCCATATTATGATCATTATTCCCTTCATTCTTTATTATCATTTTGAGCAATGCTTTTGTGTATTAAAATGATTCTGCTTGACTCAAAGGTAGGGTAATTATTTGTAAAACGGCCGGCAGATTTTGAAAATACACAACTCATAATGTCACCTGCTTTCATCCAAAGCTGCCCCTTCCTCCATGGACGCATAATCATGCATCTGCAAAACCCAGTGGCTGTAAGTGGGTTAGAAATAGGATTTCGAGTGATTTTGGGAACAAAAATGTCAAAATAGAAAATCACATATCCCACCTTTAAGGGTGTATGGTATTTTAATTATTTTATGCTTTATTTAAAGTGGTATATAGCATGTATATAATAACTTCAAAGGAAGGAACAGGATGTTCGTAAATCTCCGAGGTCTAAATGGGATTTATAAAATGCTTTTCATTAAAGCTGACTTATTTGGATTAACTTGCTCCTCAAAATCAAAACCTGTTTTGTTATTGATTTATACATTTTCCACAGGGTGTTCAAAATACATCGTTTTGTGTTTTATAAGAGGTCTCTGTATGTTAGTCGTAGGCTAAATGCTATTGAGCTAGCAGCTAATTGGCTAAATCGCGTTATTACAGTCTTAGCCTCTGTTAACCAGTTGTGGGCCATTAAAACTGGATATATTAATTCAGATTGTGATCCTTACTATTTTAAGTAAAGATAAAGGATGGGGGACGATTTGTATTACAAGCTTTACCATTATATCAGTCAGTCACGTTAATGCTCGCTCGGCTAACATTGTTATTGAAACCGTTAGCTAAGACAGTTCCTATCATAGACATACATATATGTATATGTCTATGATTGATTATATATATGTGTGTGTGTTTGTGTGGGATTTCGTAGATTTATATTACATCTTGTGAAAAAAGGGCCTTAATATGTCGTCTTAAAAAGCTATCCCAGTCTTACTAAAATTGTTAATTCAAACTCACAATTTGATACAGATCAAAACCAAGACTGATCCGATTTAAAAAAAAATTCAGGATAAGATAGGTGAAATCGGTTCAACAACTGGTGCAGGGACCATTAGAAAAGTGTGGGAGAGAAATATGTTTCGCAATTTCCAAATGCAAAATTGTAGATTTATACATATTTAATGGAAATATTAATCTCTTAGCTATTTAAGTAATGTGATTCTTATATTATTTTTGAATGCAGATTTACATTTTTAAATAGACAATGGACACACTTGTCTCTATTATTTAATTAGTTTAATGGATAAAAATAAATTTTTAAAAGCTCCCTTTTTCTGTTTGACCACTGAATCATGCATTATAATAAATAAAGTGATTGGGTCCTTTAACAAAGACACCAAATGTTCTTAATTTAAGCATCACTTGACTGGATTTTCGATAGCATACTCTGCAGTATGCTAGTGTGCTTTTCCAATGCAGCCCCTTAACTCTCAGCTTAATGAGGCACAGGTGAAAACAACAAGCTGATTGAGAAACAGTTTTGATTGGTCAACCTGTCTCAGCGAGTGATTTAAAAGTGAGAACAAATAATTTAATGTCCCTTCTTTTATTGTCGACATTCTTTCAGTAGCTGTATTTGAGTGCACTCTTGAATAGTACAGCAAACTCACCATGTTTTGGACAATGGGCATCTTACTTTTCATAATGTCTGTGACCACGTTGAGTTCTTCTTTAAGGGCCGGTCCTGAGTCCTTTTTTGAAATGGGTGCTCCTTATGGAGCGGTCTCTGAAAACACAGTCCGTTCGGGCAAACTTTTAATTGGTGCTCAAGGTGTATTATCTCAAGAAGAAATGGAAATATCTGGGCTTAGGTCAGCAGAACAGTCTCATGAATACCGGTCAAATGAAGAAGGTAATTTGAGATCATAATTTTAAAATTGGACCTGCTTTTTAAATTGGGAATTACAAAGTAACTTTATTTTTAAGAGCGGTTCCACCTTGCTAAAGCTAAGCTACGACGTCTGGGTCCTTCTGTGTACTGTGGAAACGATTCAATGACCTTGCGGATTCCAGGATCAAGGACACCACACTTTCTGGTTGATCGAGGTAAGTTGCTTTGGATTTGTTTGCCACCACACATTCCCGTCATGGTTTCATGTTACTTGCACTAATAACTTAACATATTGCATGTTAAATTTCTCTGTGATAAATTAATTTAACCATTAAGCTGTGGCATTAATGCCAATGAATATGTATGTGGTTGTCGAAGAATGTGCATGATTTGCTTATGGCAAATGTTTTATATTCCTGAGATTTGTATTTATATTAATTGTATAACTGTGTATTTAGAAATGTAATTGAATAAGTCTGAGAACTTAAGATCTGGGGGTTCAAACATTCCAACATGCAAATTTGCCATACTTTCTGGTTGATCGAGGTAAGTTGTTTTGGATTTGTGTTTTTTAATGCATGCATTTGTTGATCAGGAATTGAGTCACCAGTGCCTCTGTCCGAGATGCCAGCCAGCTGTGGTTTCTCACTGAAGCGGGCGCGCAGAGATGTCTCTCTTGGTGCTCCATACCAGGGCTGTCATGTCAGAAAACAGGTTAGTGTGCGTACTAAAGATGTGTGCACTGTTGCTCTGCTCCAACCAAATGAAAATTGGGTCCTGGAATGAATGGTTGTCGTTTCTTCCCAATTCTCCTAACAGGGTGGACGTTATGTTCTGCCACTCTTTATAATGGGGGCTCCAGTGCAAATGTCTTGTCCTGCGAGTCCTCCCCTCCCTATAGTGTCCTGCTCCCCTTCTGGCATGATGATCTCACTTGGCGTCCGACCAGATGATGTTAAAGTTAAAGGCGAGTCCCCTAATTCTTTGATTTTAATTTAAGAGGTGATTTAGCTTTATTTATGGTCTCCTCTTTCCTTTAGTTGATGGATCATGGCAGCCTCTGCTTCTAGCATATTCTAGATGCTCATTCATGTTGGAGTCTGTTGATGGTACACTGGTTGTCACTGCACCATTTATAGGACGCTGTTGGGACATTAAGGTATTAATAACCAAGTCAACGTGTTTGATTCATCTTCATGTATGCTAGTTGATGGTTAATGTCTTCCTTAGGATACCGACATGCAACTTCATTTGATGTACGGTGACCGGCAATTGACTCTTTCTTGTCCTTGGACACAACCAATGCTGGCCCCAATAACCGATGGTCCGCTTCTGGACCCATTTGGCAACCAACAAATGTTCCCTCAAATGTATCCCCGGCCAATGTTGGATGCATATCACTCTAATTCTGGAGGTTTCCCAGGAGGACATCAGCGTCACTCCAAGTACCCGATGTTTCATCCACACATGCACTACTTCAAGAACCCAGTTAAAGCACCAACTCTACCTCCCCCGACCACCGCTGCCCCGTTAGACCAGTTCATGGTACCACAGCGTCAACAGCCCAAGTACCCGATGTTTCCTCCACACATGTACCCTTTCGAGAACCCGGTTAAAGCAACAACTCCACCTACCCCGCCCACTGCTGCCCAGTTAGACCAGTTCATAAATTATCCTCCAAGGTACCAAAAGTATTATGGCCCTAAACCTTTTGTACGTCCTCACGGTCAATACCCATTCATGCCCAAGTATCCTCAGGATCAAGCCTTTCCACCTCACAACCCCAAACCTGCATCTTCTCCTGTTTGGTCACAAACTGACTTGATGTGAAGTTATTCTGAAGTGGCAATTTATACTGAGACTAACTTTTCTCCTTTTTTGTTTAAAAGCCAAATAAAACTTCATGAGACACTAATGGTTGCTTTTCTTTTTCCTCTCTTGAACTGGTTATGGCTCGGTTTTAATCTAAAAGGTTTAGTCTTCATACAAGCAAGCCAAAAGAGCATCTGGGAGAGGATTAGCTGGAGTAATTGGGTGATGAGATGTGGAAGAATGTGTGCTTTAGCTTATCTTTGTTTTTCCCGCTCACACCCTTTCTTTGTATGTTCAAGTAATAGAAAGAACTTCAACACCTGACTGATGCCTTCATATGGGATTGGCTCAAGCTGTTTCTTCATATTTCAGTAATTTTTCTTTTGTTTCAGTAATTGAGCCACTGTTGCACAAATAGAGGCTTTATATATGCTTACGATTGGGACCTCAAGTAAAGGCGGGCATACACTGTGCGATTTCAGCAAGGTACCTAGGCCTACGAACACTCAACGAGTAAATCGCATGCGATGCAAAGTCAAAGTTCAGGATTTATGTGCTCACTATATGGTCCGATCGTCGAGCTGCGACTTCACTGCTCACACTATATGTGTAATATATGCGATAACCCCCTAGATTGCGCCTATTTACGTATAGGAAGAGTTCAGATGCAAAAGCCTCTAAAAGCCATTTGAAATTTCCTTCTAAAATGACCTTTTTATCAAGCTTGTATATTTAAGTTCAGTAATTTCACTTAAATGACAATTAATAGGTAATCTTCATTGTCATTTGAGTGAAATTACTGAACTTAAATATACAAGCTTGATAAAAATGATCGTTTTAGAAGAAAATTTCAAATGGCACTTAGAGGCTTTTGCATTTGATCTAGAGATATTGTCAAAACAATCATCTGCTATCAAGATGATTTAGCATTTTCAATTTATGCATTTAATTATGAGCATTATTAGGGGAGGCCTATAGGCTAATTTTATTATTAAATCGATCCGCCATTATAAATAATTTACCACGCAATATTTTCACAGCACATTACCAACAGGCTGTGAGGATAATAAAATATGACAATCTTACTCATCTTAAATTGTCTAAAACATTTAGGTCGATTACAATGAATTATAGGCATATAAAATAACTATTAACAGTCTATAATAGCCTATGTCCGAACATTGCCATAATTAATCATCAATAAAAAGAGACGTTACGTCGCAGGTGGCTTGGAAGACGTGGGTAATTATCCATTTTGCAACACGAACTGGAGGTAAGCAACAGTAATTTGTAGCAAAATTACACCAAAAAGAGTCGCACGACTCAGAATTCGGCTTAAAATCGGACGAAAATCGCAAAGTCTATGCCCGCCTTAACTGTTAACTATGTAAATATTAAACGACGGTCTATAGGCTATCGCGTTAGACAATTAGCCTACAATCCCAAAAACATCAACATCGGCTCCTCAACATAATAGAGCAGCTGTATTTGCATATGCAAACTGACGAAAAGGGTTTACACCTGACAAAATCTTGATCGCATAGGTCGCACTTTTGATACAGGTGCAAGTTCTGTCGCATAGTGACGTCGGCTGCCTAAAACCATAGAAAAGTTTTCCAAAATCTCCACAGTTTTTAGAAATAATCTGTTTCAGAGGTGAATTTACCATTTGTGTGTGTGAACGAAGGGGACAAATTAAGAGAAATGTCTCCGTTTTTCAAACTACCCATGTAAGTGTAAACGGCAGGGACACACAAAAATAGCATGTTTTTTGCTCACACCCAAAAAGGGGCAAACTTTAAAAGCTATAGTAAATAATATGGGGGGTATTTTTAAGCTGAAATTTCTCAGACACGTTCTGGGGACACCATAGAGTTATATTAAATCTTGTGAAAAGGGTCATTGGCTGTGTCACCTTTAATAAAAATGATCCTTTTTGAAAACGCTCTCTGAAGTGGATAAACGCCGTTCTCGCGTTGTAGTGTGGACTGTGAAGACGGAGGTTTTAAAAATGATGACGCAAGTTTAGCCTTAAACCAATATTGTGTCTGTTATGCTATTCACTTTTATAGTGTTGCTAAAATATACTTTGGGCAGAAAATTTATCCACATTTGCTGTTCTGAATTTTTTTGGCCAAACATCATCAGTGTGACCTGGACACACAAGTGAAGTGAATGAGATATTTGGCTAAATACAAATGATAAATTTATGATTTCGCTTATTTTTCAGCTAAACAGCTATTGTTTATTGTGGTAAAATAAATATAGCATAGGCTACATCATTGAAATTGTGACGTCTTTGGCATTTTGCAATGAATTTAAAATATCTAAATGTTTTTACAGGTTTGAAGCAAGTGTTTGAGGATCTCTCATGTTGTGATTTCGAAGATGATGATGATGAAGATGACAATGATGGACTCCTCCCCTCCCGGTGAGCAGGTTTCAAGTTCTTTTACAGGAGGTCTGATGATTCTAGGCAGACATGGAGAAGCTGAGCGACACAAACCGCTAGTCTAGAGACACACCAGCTGACTGAGAATAACCAGCGGCTTATCTGACAGACAGCTGAGGAAGTTTGGCTCGGATCAGGATCAGGATCAGGATGGGCTGCGCGATATCAGGATCCGGATTGACTCCGAGAACACAGGAGATCAGAAGCACGGAGGACGCGGAAGCTCCGGCACGTCTCACGCCGCGTCACATACACCTGATCAAGGAGTCCTGGAAAGTCATCCAGGAGGACATCGCCAAAGTGGGGATTATCATGTTTGTCAGGTGACAGTTATCTTATGAATTATTATTAACACACGTTTATTTGTAGGCTATATCGCTTTTCGAAATACAAAAGCAATGAAAATTCATTTTTCAATCCGTGATGTCACTAGTCAATAACAACGAGTAAACAAATAATTTCCACATATTTAATTATTAATAACAGATCCTGATATATTTTTAGACCTGTTTATCTATCTATCTATCTATCTATCTATCTATCTATCTATCTATCTATCTATCTATCTATCTATCTATCTATCTATCTATCTATCTATCTATCTATCTATCTATCTATCTTTATGTAGCTAGTCTTTTGAAAAAGTTTGAACATTTTCACTAATATACAAACAAAATATACTGTTAATTTAACATGTCAATCCTATAGCAGGGCTGGGGCAAGTTGCCTCAAAATAAATCAGATATAGCCTATTGTTATGTATTACAGCTTATTCATCGTCTAGATTTATAATATATATATATATATATATATATATATATATGGTAACACTTTACAGTAAGGTTCATTAGTTAACATTAGTTAACTAGTTAGCATGAACTAATGATGAACAGCGCTTATACAGCATTTATTAATCTTTGTAAACGTTAATTTCAATATTTACTTATACTTTATTAAAATCTTGTTAACATTAGTTAATGTTCTGTGAACTAACATGAACAAACAATGAACAGCTTTATTTTTATTAACTAACATCAACGAAGGTTAACAAATAGCTACTGTTTCAAATGTATTGCTCATGGTTAGTTCATACATTAACTAATGTTTAATAAATTAACCTTATTGTAAAGTGTTGCCATATATATATATAATTTTTAAAACTTAACACAAGAACCACATTTACTTTTAAGAATAAAAAGTCTCACAACAAGTAAATCACAGTGCTAAATTAAATATGCTTAAAGTTTTTCAAGTACGTTATGTAATGAGAACTCTGGCAGAAAATGTTAATCTGAGAAACTGAAACGGTTTTTACCATCCAATCAGTTATCGCTCAATTAAATCAAGTACCGCCTCTTGTTGCATATCGTTTTTGCAATTCACATTACGAACACAAAATGGCATTTCACATTGACTTTAATGTCCAATGCATGTGTGTTTGTTAATGCTTTGCACTATAGAGGAATACAGAGTTTTTCCTCTTGTTTGCGTTTTTAATGCATCTCTGGCATCATTAAAAAATACAACGTGCGTCTAAAAAGTAGAGAACTGAGAAAAGTGCTCACAGAACAGCTGAATCCGACTGAATCCGCTGAAAATTATGATTCCCAAGCAACTTTCCCAGTCTCTAGAGAGCTGATGCTCCTCTTTTATCCACATTAACATCAGTGACTGTGTGCCAGACTTTCCTTTGAGCTTCAATGATACTAAATTAAACAATATATAATGACATGTGTAGATGTACTCCACTTATTTAGAGTACATCTAAGTGACTTGAATACACTAAATGTCCAAATGATGCCTGAAATTAATCTGATCTTTTATTAATTGTTAAATTAGCAGCAATGCTCGTTATTATGACCTCTGTATTCTGTTATTGTTGAGTAATATTGATTTTGAATCTGACAGCTGCATCGTGACGGAAACAATTGCTGAGAGGAAATTCATATCAGCATTTTGCAGAAAATTGGTTTTGTGGGCTTATTATGCAGTGAAGTCGTCCTTTTTTTCTGGTATCACAGTATTAAAAGCTGTGATGTATCCATCACACAGACACTCTGTAGACGTAATAAATCTTTCCAAACACATTAGGACGCATTCATTTGTCAGCAGAACCAACATTTGCTGCTCACGAAACAGATTCATTTGAGGACGCTGCCGTTCGTGTGTGTGAAACAGCTGTTATTATGAAGATATGAATGCAAATGAAGAGAAGCAGTCTCTGAAATCACACCGATGATGAAAGGACAGACCTGAAGATTGATCAGATCCTTTCTCCTTACTCTTTACGTCACCGTTCTGTCTTTTAATCAGCTGGAGAATCTTAATGTATGTCACAGGTCAAACTTAACCCATGAATTCTGGTCAAATTCTGGGATTTATCATAAACTGACCCTATTTGGATTCAATATAATTCAAAAATCACACTAAAAAATTATAAACAATGCTTTAACATTAGTAGTCACACATAATGAAAACGTATGATTGTAAAAACATCTATTCACTATATCCCCCCCAACAAACTAAGCTTTAAAAATATGTGTTGAACCATGTTTCTACCATGGAATAAAACATAAAAAGGTAATTTCTAGGGCCGTCAAAATGATTAAACGCGATTAATCGCATCCAAAATAAAAGTTTGTGTTTACATAATATATGTGGGCGCACTGTGTATAATTATTTTAGATATATAAATACACACACATGCTTGTATATATTTAAGAAATATTTTCATGTATATTCTGTATATAGATTTATATATAATTTATATTATATATAAATACAAATATTTTATATATAAATAATTTTTTTTTTCTTTAACATACATGCATGTGTGTTTTTATATATATACAAAATAATTATACACAGTGCACCCACATATATTATGTAAACACAAACTTTTATTTTGGATGCGATTAATCGCGATTAATCGTTTTGACAGCCCTAGTAATTTCGGCTTTTTAGGTATAAGTTGAATTTCAAGAAATAAAGTCTGAGTTGTGAAAATAAAAGGTCATGAATACCTTTTTTTATTTCTGAAATTTGCATAGTAGAGTAACTGTTTAACAATTTTAAACATATTTTAAACAGAAGAAGTGTAGAAAAGCACTAACACCTGAAGCTCAAAAACTGCGCTCGCAACGCCAAGATCATGGGTTCAATGCACAGCAATAATGTACGACATAAATAAAATTAGCATAATTCATCTGCCAAATGCATAAACGTAAATGCCAATCTAACAAAATTAATTCTTAATGCACATTCCACAACTCTTAAGTTAGAAAGTCACTGGTTAACCAGCATTTCTGACAACTTAAACCTAAACCATGTCAATGCATGTGATCAAATATCAACATAAATTTCATTTACTGCAACCAAAAGATGTAAAAACACCCGAAAACGGCGAATAAAGAGCGCTTTATTGAAGATAAGTGATCCTTGATCTGATGAAGGACATTCAGTGCTCAAACACTCGCTCGTTTTTCCATCTCAAATGTCTGAATGGGACAAAATGCCTCTTCACTTGATGCATCATCATCATCATCATCATAACAGCTGTTTTCGCATACAAAAAGGGTTTCACAAATGAATCTGTTGAGCAAATGTTCTTGCTCCTGACAAACGAACGTGTCTTAATGTGCGGCTCATGAACATCCGTCCAGATCCTCAGCGTCTCAAACTGATGTTCTCCAGTTTCTATCATGCATGCACTGGGGGAAATTATTTTGCTCTATAACAGAGTATTGGAGTCAGTTCTACAAGAAAATACCCTCTACCTTCTAAATACCATGTTTAAATCAATGTAATTATTTGATTCCTGAATTTAAAAATAATTTCATAGTAAATGATGACCTTTCTGGTGTGTGTGTGTGTAAAAAGTATGAGTTTCCTAGACAACCGCAGCCTTCAGTGATTAGAATGTAACAGTCGGATGATTTGATCACACACCGGAACATCTGGAAAATCAGGAACATCCTTCACTGAAGCTCTCCAGATATTAAGGCAGACTCGAAGACTCGGCACATCATTATAAACAGGGCCTGAAACTCATTTGAGCAAAATCACTATCAGAGCCCGACCGATAAAGGATTTTGAAGGCCGAGACCGATACAAATATTTTTGGGTTTTAAAATTCCATATTCCGATATATCGGCCGATATTTCATTTATTTATTTATTTATTTAAACTGGACATGATAGTCACAAATTTTGTCATGCTTATTTGAGTTTAGAGAACTGATGGGGATGTTCGTGACCAACTCAACGAGTGTTGCCAACAGGGACGGTGTAGAGCGCCCTCTGGTGGACAAACTATACAACTCCAACACTCATGACACGGTTCAAGCGTGTTTATTCAGTTTTTATTTTATTTTTTAAATATTAATTTATCGGCCATTATAACTGCCGATACCGAAAGTTTGGAAAATGCCTAATATCGGCCAATAATATCAGTCTGGCTCTAATCACAATTCCCTTTTAAACACCACAGCTAAAACTACTCGCCTAACTACTGTATCATAAATATAAACAAGACAAGGAAACAGTCAGGAAAACAAAGAATAAATAATAGGAATGCATCGATTTGAAAACTTTGACGGATAACCGATAATTCTTTGTTTGAAAGCCGATAACCGATATATTGGCTGAAAAATCCAAATTTTTATGATTTTTTTGAGAGCCGGATTACTAAACACTCATTAAAATCAATGTCCCAAACACAAAATTATTATGTTTTTATTATAATTTTAAATTATAATGTTCTGATTATAATTTTAAATTATTGAAATATGATTGAAATCGCCTCAAAAAAAGGAAAATACAGTTCAGCGCAACATGTCTGTCATATCGGCTACACAACATTATAATGAGAATGTTATAATTGTGTTTGGTATATAGATTTTAATGGTGAGACTTTAGTTTTTGTAATCAGGCTCTTAAAATCTATGTCAAAATTTGGATTTTGATTATCGTCCAATATATCGGTTATCGGTATCGGCCAAAATGTTCATATCGGTGCATCTCTAATTTTATGCAATGCAGTTCCCTTAGATGTAATGCCTAAAGAACCAGAGTTAAGAAAACAAAATGATTATATTCCCTTCTGATGAAACGGCGTAGACCAGTTTAGTGAAAACCAGCTTTAAAAAGCCAAAATTGAAAGGATTCAGGTTATATGATGCGACTCTGAGACGGATGAAAGTATTTTAAAGATCTCCCTCTCAGGAAACTATGTGAGTATGAGTTTGTGTTTGAGCTGAGTGTGTGTTTTGTCTGTAACAGGTTGTTTGAGACTCATCCGGAGTGTAAAGACGTCTTCTTCCTCTTCCGAGACGTGGAGGATCTGGAGAGGTTACGCACCAGCAGGGAGCTTCGTGCACACGGCCTGCGGTCAGTACACACACACTTCACCGTCCGTGCTCACAAACACACACCTATGTGCCCTGCATCTGCTTACACACAGTGTGTGTGTGACCATCAGATGATATCAGCAGATTAAAAGGGCAGAATCCTTCCAAAACATAGTGCATTACATTTACATTTATGCATTTGGCAGACGCTTTTATCCAGAACGCGAGGAACAAAAGGCAATTCATCAAAGAGCAAACAATAAGTGCAATACACAGAGCCAGGTTTATTAGACGACTAGATTAGGAAGTGAACTAGAGGAGATGAGCAATGTTTGAGTGCTGAGGTGATGTAGATCAACATCAACATCCTGATGTGCAAATCCACCAAAAGCTCTTTATATCGGGTCATTATTATAATATAACCAACACGAGACATGCATTTCTCTTCTACACTGTAAAAATGAATATGCTTTATCTAATCAATAAAATTGTGGCAACAGATCACAAGCAATATTATTTATTAAATTGAACAAATTAGAATTGAGTAATAGGTAATCCAATTAATATTCTAATTAATTCTAATTTGTACAATTTAATTAATAATATTGCTTGTAATATGTTGCCGCAATTTTATTTATTTTTCAGTGTAATGCCCTTATACATATATTTGTAGAGTTATAGAGCCTGGATTGATTTCATCAACCTGTCAGAAATAATTAGACACTCAATCCAAAGCACTTACTTCAACAAATCCTGTTTATTTATGTATTTATTTACTTATAACCATGTATTACCAAAAATTAAACTTTTCAGTAAATAGAAAAAATTGAGTATTTTTCAAATGGTCACTATCATAATTTTGAATTTTTGTCATAATTGTGTGAAAGTAAATATTGACATACTGAGTCAGTTGATAATTATTATGATATAGAAAGTTGAAAATATGACCCAATTTTTTTTTTTTTGAAAATGTTATAATTTTGACTATGTATTTATTTTGTCATAATTTACTTTTTATGACAAGAAAATACTTTTATTCATCAAGGATGAGTTAAATTGATCAAAAGTCACAGTAAAGACATTTATAATGTTAGAAAAGATTATATTTTAAATAAATGCTGTTCTTTTGAACTTTCTATTCATCATAGAATTTTGGGGGAAAATGGTACACGACTGTTTTCAACATCGAAAATAATAATTTATGTTTTTTGAGCATAAAATCAGCATATTAGAATGATTTCTGAAGGATCACGTGACACTGAAAACTGATGTGTAATCAGCAACAGTAATGATGTTAAATTCAGCTTTGATCACAGGAATAAATTACACTTCACTATATATTCACATAGAAAACAGCTGTTTTAAATTGTAATAATATTTCACAATATTACTGTTTTTTGTATTTTTTTATCAAATAATTGCAGCTTTGGTGAGCAGAAGAGACTTCTTTTAAAATATATATTTATATATACACACACACACACACGCTCTAGTGCTTTGGTTTGAGTGTCTTCAACTGTACTGCTAATTTTCGCCTTCATAAAATCACTTCAGGCTTTTATAAATGCATGTATAAAGGCATTAGAAGGGCGTCGTGTGTGTCGTGTTCATTAGAGAGCAGAAATAATAATGAGCCGTTACAGTTCAGATCATGACGGGGATATAAAGAGCTTTTGTTGGATTTGCACAACGGGATGTTGGATCTCACAGCGACAGAAAGAGGAAAACAAAAGATGGAGAGCCAGTGGTGCTTTATTAAAGCCAGAGATGTGACACTTTCAATGACCTTTGATTGACAGGCGTCATGTGAACACACAGATGCACAGGTTCATCACACACTGTGTTGTTTTTGTTTTTGTAAGGAATGCATCTAGATGTTATTGTCACTATGACCCAAAGCATGCACAAAATATCAGATAAACGATACACAAATACCATCATCTGATTGTGGAATCCATTTACACCAAATATCACAGGAATGCTTGAATTTTGCAAATGAACTCAGGAAATGCAATGCAACAATTATTTATTGTCTTTCATGGACAAAACTGATTGTTCAGCCTCAAGTGGCTGATAACACATGGGAAGTGTGATTAATCTGATGCATTATTGATCCTAATCATCCACTGGACTAGTCTAACTGTAGCTGCAACTAAACAACAGTGCATTTATTAATATGAGATGTGCAGAATGTATAATAAAGCATGTTTCCAGTGTCAGAGACAATAAGAGGCACTACATAATGTTTACTATTATTATCTGACAGCTCTACACACTCAATGATCTACACACACACTGATTCTCTGCGTTTGCTCTCAAATCCCCCGAACACCAATTACTGATTGAATGTGGTGTTGCTGTAAAGGCCGAGAGGCTGTTGAGTGAAACGTGTGTGTGTGTGTGTGTGGGAGAGGGGGTGTGTGGTGTAATGAGGCCGCGGGCCGATCGCTCTTCACAGCATGAAAACAGAACGAGCGCTCAGATTAGGCCTGTGCTTTCTGAACTGAGGGTTTGAGTGACAGCTGTCAATCAGAGAGTCACACTCAACTTCATCATGGCACACGTCAAACGCTCTACATTAGTGACCCGTGTCTCTGAACGTTTTCACCACAGAAGAAAAATAAAACATCCCGCTTTTGTAAATCTTAAAAATCGAAATGATGACGCATAAAGTCACATTTATGACACTAAAATCATAATTATTATGATACATAGGTCCAAATTATGACAAATTCATAATTGACAGTCAAACATTAATATAAAAATTCAGAATTATGACATACCGAGTCGTAATTATGATTAAAAAAACTGTCAAATTTATGATAGTCGGAAGAAATTATGAAAATGAAGTTGAAAATTTGAGAAAAGTAAAAATTATGTCAAAATATGACAAGTAATTATAAGTCACAATTATTATGACAAAAGTAAAAATTATGACAAATTGTTGACAAAAGTAAAAATTGACATACTAAGTCATAATTATGAGGTCAATTTTTACTTTTTTAAAATTTTTACGTTTACTAAATTGACAGTCAAACTTTTTTACCTGTCCCGTTGAGGTCATAATTATGACAAAATTTTAAATAAAAAAACGGGACAGGTAAAAAAAGTCATAAATATGACAAAAAGTAAGTTATGACAGTAAATATTTGGACATAAAAGTATAAATTGACAAGTCATCAGCTCATCAATTCTTCTAGACATAGATTTGCTTTGCTTCATTTGTGCACTTTGCATCAAATGTATATTTCATATAATTCTTTGGTAAAAATTCATCTGATCATGGACCCTCAGTCGAACAAACAGATTGTGTCATAACACAAATCTTGACATAAATTCACAGATAATTCGATGTCAAGCTCCAAAAAATTACAAACAAATATTGAGATTTTTCATCTCATAATTTTCAATTAGTATGCAGTCATTTTGTAGTCTAGTTTCATTATTATGATGATGAAAAGCATGATTAGTTTTTTGCCTTGAGCTGATCTTCTATTCAACAATATTATTAATATCCTCCTGCACTGACACCATTATATGAGAACTGGATGATGACATCACGATTTTCTCCATATATATATATTTATATTAGGGCTGTCAAAACGATTAATCGCATCCAAAATAAAAGTTTGTGTTTACATAATATATGTGGGTGCACTGTGTATAATTATTTTGTGTATATATATAAAAACACACATGCATGTATATTTAAGAAGAAAAATATTTATATATAAAACATTTATATTTATATATAATATAAATTAGATATAAATATACAGAATATACATGAAAATATTTCTTAAATTTATACTAGCATGTGTGTGTGTTTATATATCTAAAATAATTATACACAGTGCACTCACATATATTATGTAAACACAAACTTTTATTTTGGATGTGATTAATCACGATTCATTTATATATTATCACAACCTCATTTATATATATATATATATATATATATATATATATATATTGAACTAAATTAATAACTTTTTTAATTTTTACAACAAATATGAACCATAACTGAACTTACTTAAGCTTACTTAACCTAACAGACCTTATAGCTTATACTGAAATCACATTAAAATGATTTAATTTTCCATTTCTTTTAAGAAGACAGGTTTAGAATTTGAAAAGTTGCTTAGGATAAAATGAATAATAAACCAGATATTTTGGTTTGTGGGATCTGAGTCCAAATAAATGAAGGTGACTCGTCTTGTGTTGTTGTTCTGCAGAGTGATGTCGTTCATCGAGAAGAGTGTAGCGAGACTCGATCAGCTGGAGCGGTTGCAGACTCTGGCGCTGGAACTGGGAAAAAGCCACTACCGCTACAACGCTCCACCCAAGTATTACGGGGTAACGATCCTCTCACACACACACATGTAGGGCATCTGAACTGTGTTAGTTGGGACTCAATTCTACCTGTAGAAAAGCTTTTAACATTTGACGTCACGCTATTTCTGTGACAATTATTATACTATATCGTATGATAGTTGATGACCATTTTTCTAAAAAAAAATATATATATATATATATATTAGGCCTGTCAAACGATTAATCGCATCCAAAATAAAAGTTTGTGTTTACATAATATATGTGGGCGGTGTGTGTATAATTATTTTGTATATTTAAATACAGGCATATGCATGTGTATATTTAAGAAAAATGTGTTCTTAATATATCAAACATTTATATTTATACATAATATTAATTGTGTATAAATACATATAAAGTATATACTTTCAGATTTTCATTAATATATACATGCATGTGTCTGTATATACAAAATAATTATACACACTACACCCACATATATTACGTAAACACAAACTTTTATTTTGAAAGCGATTAATCGCGATTAATCGTTTGACAGCCCTAATATATATATATATATATATATATATATATATATATATATATATATATATATATATATATTGATGGAAGATCCATTATGAAATTTATTTTACCAAAGAAAGTTTGCATATTGCACATGCTTATTTTATGAAATTTTAAAAATCTCATCATGGATCTTCTCCGAATATTTTTTTTTGTATTGTACAATAGTTGGTAGTAATAGAAGTAATTATTTGTCATTTTTTGGAGCATTTTGTGCATTTATGTGATATACATATACTAATACAAGTATTCTGGGGGCTGTGAAGCTTCTGTGCAACTGATCAAACATGTATTTGATTTGATTTCAGTTTGTTTTAGTACTGACCGTGTGTGTGTGTGTGTGTTTCAGTACGTGGGAGCCGAGTTCATCTGTGCCGTACAGCCGATCCTGAAGGAGCGATGGACGGCAGAACTGGAGCAGGCCTGGAAAGTAAGTAACGAATAATTGACGACAAATATACAGTGTGAGTTATTTTTCTAATAATGCAACGGCCCCACACCTCGAAACATTGTTCAGAGGATGTATTTCAAGACATTTGGCAAGTTTTTGTCATGAAAACGCTCTTGTGTGTTGGACTAATTACTTGTGCATCTCATCATCCCACACCGTTGCTGATTCCATGAGAGAGAGAGAGTATATTATTAACAGTAGATAGCCTAATAAATGAAACACAAAGCCCTTTTAACAAGCTGGGCCTATCAATTATTATGTATATGTTCTAATATCTGCAATGATTGTGAAAACCTGTGTAGTAGAACTATCAATTTTATACATCAATTGAATTTTCAATTGATTATAGAGAGGACCATATACTTTATTTGTTAAAATTAAACTGTGTTTCCACTGATTGTGAAGTCGGACATCGTAAATTGCGTCCTATTTTCCGTTATAAGTGAACTATGTGCAGAGATATGGAGCTATCTCAGCTCTGGAAGGGTCTAGAGCCTCCATTTTTGCACTCAGGTCTAAGTCTCATGACCCTCCATCAGAATCCAGAGTTTCAAGAAGATCGGAGAAACTTATTTTTTCGCACCAAAAAAAAAAAATAAATAAAAAATAACAGGGGTAACACTGTTGTTTTTTTCGGGTCGAAATTTTGAGTTTCTCTGATCTTCTCAAAACTCTGGATTCTGATAGAGGATCATGAGACTTAGACCTGACTGCAAAAATGGAGGCTCTAGACCCTTCCAGAGCCAAGATATCGAAACTCAAAATTTCGACCAGAAAAAAAAACGACAGGGGTAACACTGTCGTTTTTTTTTTTTTTTTTTTTTGGTGCAAAAAAATAAGTTTCTTCAATCTTCTTGAAACTCTGGATTCTGATGGAGGATTTGAGACTTGCAAAAATGGAGGCTCTAGACCCATCTAAAATATAGTGGTTTATTGGACCAATAGTGGGTTCTTGGGATGATGGCGTGTCCGGGGACCGGTCAGTGGGTGGGGGGGGGCTGGCTTTTTCTTAATGATAACTTGACATAGCTGTCGTCTGATTGTTGATTGTTCTACTCACAAAGTTTCCTTGTCTAATACAACAAATGCAAAACTCTACACTGGTACCTCTAAACATATATTTTCATATTTATAAAACATTTTTAAAAGATAGCAAGTGCTTTCCAATCATTTTCATAATGTAGTTGATGAGAAATGTTTACATAATGCCATTTATTTTATGTAGTTTGTGTTTCGTTGTAATGCTTAGTATTAGAAACAGCAAAGGTTACTTTATCCAACAGTGATTTATTAACTCTCTCCCTTCCAGCGTTTTTTTAAGTTGCCTGCCAGCACTTTTGACCATTTTAACTCAATTTTAATATTTTTTTGTATGAATAGCTTAACATACAACACATCAAAAGTGGGATTATGAAAGAAAGTCAGTCTACTGTTGTCCTGCTCAGACTCTGTTCCAGTTCGTCACCGGGATCATGAAGGACGGTTATCTGGAAGAAGAGAAAACCAAACGCAACCTCATGTTGACGTCCACCAGAGAGAGACCGGACAAGAGGAACACCATGATCTGATGTTCGTCAGAAACCTTACGTGATGTGGCTTAGTTGTGAACATACTGTATTTATTTCAATTCTTCATTTGTCTTTTTGTACAGTACATAATGTTCACGTCCCTGATTCTGAAGTCTTTGGGATTTTCTCACGATGACGAAAACTGATTAGAGATGTCAAACTCAATAAAAGAAATAATGTATTAGCAAATCTAAGGTGTTTCGTTCATCTCAAAAGAAAAAGTGCCAATTACGTTCAATAAATGGGCTTTCAATTCAATCAAATAAACAGTGGAGAACTAAAGTTATTCATTACTCAACATGAAGAGAAAGTTCCCGGTTCACTCACTCATCATATAAAACACTCGTTTAAATCAAAATATGGCTTGAAATATGAACGAATATATTCTAGAGCACATGATCTGAATCCCTAACGAACTGAAAACGATCATTAAATCGGGTCGAAATTTTGAGTTTCAGTATCTCAGCTCTGGAATGGTCTAGAGCCACACAGCAAAAATGGAGGCTCTAGACCCTTCCAGAGCCGAGATATCGAAAGTCAAAATTTCGACCCGAAAAAAAAATGTAAGGGGTAACACTGTCGTTTTTTTCGGGTCGAAATTTTGAGTTTCTCTGATCTTCTCAAAACTCTGGATTCTGATAGAGGATCATGAGACTTAGACCTGAGTGCAAAAATGGAGGCTCTAGAGCTGAGATATCGAAACTCAAAATTTCGACCAGAAAAAAAACGACAGGGGTAACACTGTCTTTTTTTTTTTTTTTTTGGTGCAAAAAAATAAGTTTCTTCAATCTTCTTGAAACTCTGGATTCTGATGGAGGGCCATGAGACTTCGAACAGCGCGCAAAAATGGAGGCTCTAGACTAGGGCTGTAGTCAACCAAAGAAATCCTTAGTCGACCAAAGTCTTGTCCTGCGCAACGATTAGTCAACTAAAAAAAAAAACGTCATGTTTTGAGTAAACATTTTTTTTTTAACAATTGTCGTTGAGCATTTATAAAACAACAATGAAAAAACATCAAAAATAAATAAAACTACACTGTAAAACCAAACAGTACAACTTAGATAAATAAAATGGGTTGCAATTACTCAAAAAAATAAAAACATTCATTCGCCTTTAATTTTTTTGTGTAATCAAAATGAAAGTGAAATTTTAAGTTTACAGCAATTAAATGCTTTTACTTGTTTTAGTTAGTGTACTCAAATAGAGAGCCTAAGTCCCTCCCCTTCCGGTCGACCACCATGGGACCTAACTTCAAAAAAATATTGAATGGTAGTCAATGGCAAGAGACAACAAATATTTTGATCTGGTTTGAATTGTGCCCTGAATTACACATATGATGTTTGTCAATTTAAAAGATACATTTTAAAGTAAAGAAAGTCGCAGTTTGATGTAAAACCGTTGAGGTATAAGACTGTGAAAATACGTAATTACAAAGACTACAAACCCCAAAGGCGCACATTTTCTCTCAATGACTGAAGCTAACTTTACTGAGGCTGTCTATCATTATTTCTACGGTCTTACGTTATAATCGTAACGTTACGCCGTCCTACCTGAGTGTTTTGTACCAGACTGCACACACACGAGCAGCGGATCTCGTTTCTCTTCCCGGGAGATGTAGTTCACAGAGCGATTTTCACATAAAACTAAATGTTACTCTTCTGCTGTATGACAAACTGTGACGTTTTTGACTTTGAGAATCATCTTTTAAATTGACAAACATCATATGTGTAATTGAGGGCACTGTTCAGACGGAATAAAAAGATAAGTTGTCTTTCGGCATTGACTACCATTCATATTTATAGAAATAAGGTCCCATGAGCCGGAAGCGAAGGGGCGGGACTTAGGCTCTCTAAGCGTCTAAGCGTCTGACGTCACGCACGTACGACGTGCTCCTCCAGTTGCAAGTGCGCGTCTGCGCGAATAGACGCCATTTTTTTTATTGCTCGCCTCTCTGATGAAAATGTTAAGTTAAGTTTGCCAAACTTGAAAACTCGATCATATTTTATAAAAATAGAATAGGTGGTGATATTTTACGATCGGGAATTTGCAGTGGTGTTGCCTGTGAGGACCTTTGATGGGAAACGCGGCACGCTAATCTGGTAAGTTCCCCGTTTTATTTTCTGCAAATAGTGTTAATGTCTTCGCAGTTGATGTATTTTATGCATTTGAAAGCAAATAAGAATGTCTCGCGAGAAAACGAGACATTTTACAAGTGTTGAAACAACTGTATTTAGTTATTTTTTTAGATATCAAGTCTGTCTTTTTGCATGGGTTAATGTGCATCGTATTTTATGCATTTGAAAGCAAATAAGAATGTCTCGTGAGAAAATAAGACATTTTACAAGTGTTGAAGCAACTGTATTTAGTTATTTTTTTAGATATCAAGTCTGTCTTTTTGCATCAGTTAATGTGCAATGCATCGTATTTTATGCATTTGAAAGCAAATAAGAATGTCTCGTGAGAAAATAAGACATTTTACAAGTGTTGAAACAAGTGTATTTAGTTATTTTTTTAAATATCAAGTCTGTCTTTTTGCATCGGTAATCTGCGTCGATTTGCACATTAAAAGTTTTCGGGCAACATATTTTAATGACCTCAAAATGGCAGGCTCTGACAGAATTTATTTGGCACGCATGAAAAAAAGACAATTAAATTGGTGGTTTTCATAGAGGTTTGACAATAATTTGATGCACTTTGTGTTGTACATTTGTTTTTAGAACAGGCATTTATAAAATTGTATTTAAATAGTTTGCCAAAGCCATACCAGCTTATGTTGTTTAGCGGAGGCATTTTTGTTTTTGCTTTTAAAAAGCAAATTGTGCAGTATAAAAAATATTTAAATTAAACTAAGATTTTAGAGCGACTGAGCATGATGCCCATTAAGTTACATAACTGATTAGCATCGTGTATTCACATTTTTACTAGTATTTTGGCAAATATTACAACCTGACTAACTTCTCGATCTCTCTCTTTTTCAGGCTAAAAGTGAAGCAGCTGGCAGTTCATTTGGGTATACCTAAATATGTTTAGATCTTCATAGTGAAGGGTAAAACTTCTGAAATCTCGGTGTAAACAATGAGTGACGTACGTGCAAGAGATCACTTCCGGCGCATGTGCAGACCGGAGCGCCCGTGCCTTCAGATCAGTTGGACATGGCTGTGGTTACAAGAGGTAAAAACTATATAAACACTGTTCGTTTTCTCACACAAACCGCTTTTGTTTCTTGTCTTAGGCCGTCAATGTGTACTTACATTTACGAGTCATTAAATCATGTTTAATTTGGACTTCTCTTTGCATGCTCTTTGAGGTGGTGACCATAGACCTGCATTATATGACTGACAGACAAGAACGGTTTGACCGAAAAATATCAAAATTGAAAATACTGTGGAATCAAAGACACCTACATCTTGGATGCCCTTGAGGTAAGCTAAAACATATCAAAAATTAATTTCAAAGTGAACTATCCCTTAAAATGAAGATTCTCATACTCGTGTCTCTAATTCTCACACTGAAGGAACGTCCATGTATGACGAGCTGCCATCCTCCGTGCTCTCCCCGCCTATCTGCAAGAGGATGACTTCAAATGTCTCAAGACGTGGGATGTAAGTGTTGGACTTTTTGATTACCAACAACCTCACATGGCCATTCAGATGTCAGTTCCATGTTTTTAATATAATAATTAGAATTGACTTTATGCACAGCTGCACTACTTCCTGAACTTAAGCCAGCTCCTTGTTTCCTGTCTGCCATTATTGGATAATTTGATTAATTCAGGTGTGCCTGACCTCAGTAGTCACGGCAACAATAATCAGACACACCTGAATTAGTCAAGTTTGCCCAATAATGGCAGACAGGAAACAAGGAGCTGGCTGATGTTCAGGAAGTAGTGCAGCTGTGCATAAAGCCAAGTGTAGTTACTGTATGGGATAGAATGGTTTGAAATAGATGTAAGTATTTGTCACTTATTAGCAGTCATCCTTTGGAAGTTTAGAGTAACAGTTCTTTGTTCTTGTCTTCAGGTTGAACAATCTAATGAACCAGGCACTGATGACGTACCACTCGGTCTCCTCTCCATTTGTGGCAAATCAACAGATGCCACGTTCTTCTGCCCAGAGAAGATTACAGTAGTACTTGGTAATCGATTTTCTCACATTCGCCGATGCATTCATCATGCTTTTTGGACTAACTTACCCATTGGATCTAAGTTACCCAAAAGAGTTTGCCAAGACATTTGACTTTACCCAGAAAGTCTTGATGGGTCTGGAGGATGGGTAGCTAAGGCCCAGAGTATTGAGTCTTAAAAATGAGCTTTTTGCAGTGGAGTAACCTCAGTGTTTGAACAATGATTTTTTTTTTTTTTTGGAAAACAGCTTACATATGTTTTTTGAAGTATGATTGTTCAAAACACAGTTTAAATGTGTTGCTGTGTTTTGATGTGTTATACAGTATGACAGACAACGTAGTGCTTTGCAGTTTACACTGTAGTCTGTAATCATATCTTTGTAATCTCTCACTTTGATTTATGTATGCTGATACATAGCCTAGTACATTACATAGTAGATCATTATGTGCAGTTTAGTAAATCATTGAGAAAAATGTTTGTCAATATTGGATTTTTACACTATTTTCCAATTGTTTAATTCACAGAACAGTTTCTCAGTTGATTTATTATGTAAAAAATGACTACCATGGTAGAAGTTATATATACCACTCAGAAATGATGGTTTAAAAACTGTTTTTATATATATTTTATATTGTATTATAATATATAACCCTTATATTGTTAAAGGGATAGTTCACTTTGAACTTTGAAACGGTTTGACCGAAAAATATCAAAATTGAAAATACTGTGGAAACAAAGACAGCTACATCTTGGATGCCCTTGAGGTAAGCTAAAACATATCAAAAAATAATTTCAAAGTGAACTATCCCTTTAAGTACTTGACTGGAAGTGTTTGCAGCTGGGGGATACCCATATTGTCCAGTTCTAAAATTGATAGTTATCTCAGACCATTTCTGAAGGGCCTTGAGTATGTCCAATTGACAAACAATTTTTTGTTGATGTTTTTTGGTTACTTTAATAAAATAATTAATTGCATTTAAATTGTCTGTGTTAATCTGTTTTATTTTATTTTAGAATGTGTTATAGTTGGAAATCTAGTTATTTGATGACGTAAATCTAAACGTACAAAAAAAAATAATAAATTGAGTCATTTGTTACAGAGAAATTTCAACTAAAATGTTTTTTATGAAGGTAAAATAAATTGTATTCTTACAAAGAAATGTAAGTTATCTTTAATTTTAATAAGTTATGTGAATCCCTAAACTCCTTGTAAAATTACTTGATTAATAATGTTACATTAACTTGTAATATCAAGTTTGGATCAGTTAAAATTATCTAGTACAATTTACTTAAAAAATTATGTTTCTATAACTTATACATAACTTAAAATTTTCGATGTAATCAGTTTCAACTATTTTTTTTTGAGTTATATTAACTTATCCGGTTTTACAGTGTATAATAATAATAATACAATTCTTTGAAAATTAAGTGATTTTTTTAACTGCAAAAAGTGAAGAGCTCTGTCCTAGGTCTATAGTAACAGTCACAATCATGCACCTGACCACACGCTGCAAAAATAACTGCTATCTGCAACATTATAAAAAATCCCAACAAAAGCTCTCGTTTATACAGGCTTTATATTCTTCTTTACTTTCAAAGCTTAACTTTCGTCCTGACGATCAAGGCGTTTTAAAATAACACGCACACAAAAAAAACAAATAGCCTAAAAAACAATCCTAATAATAGGCTGTAGGACCGCGTATAGGTTTATTTTCGTTTTGTTGCATTATTTAGACTATTTTCAAATGCGTCAAGTGTACAAGTAAAAACGAAAACATAAGAAAACACAATCTATTGAATCAGCATGATATAGCCGTTAAAATGCTGCTCACGTCTTTTGCGCGCTCAAGTTCGGTTTCAAATAGGCGCGCGACTTGCGTGCTCATAATGGAGCGCCGTCGCCTCTCTCCACAGTCTTGTCGTCTTTGTTTTAAAATGCAGCCATACAAAAGATTTAGATCTCCTGGACATTTTGTCGACTAAAGCGAAAACAAAAAGTGTTCTAACTGAATGAATACAGCATCCCTTACCTAGCAGCAGCGTAGCCGGCCACAGGTGCGGTTCCCGAGTGTATTATGTGTGTCCGCTAAACTCTGTCTATGGCTAAACTGTGGCGCCAGGGGCGTAGGAGCCATTATACATTTCAAATTCTTAGTTTTGTCCCCCCCACTATTTACCAATGTAGGATTTTGTTTTGCATTGCCTGCCTATCTCTGCCAATTTTGGAGTCTCCCAATTAATCCATTCTGCAACTTTTAAATACATAATTACATTTTTTAAAAAGGTCGATATTCTTCAGCTGCTTATGTCGTCAGTCGACCATGATCGCGGCATCGCGCACCGCTCGCGCATGCGCATTTAAGTGACACGGATAAACGGACGCAGTATGTTCCTGGGAGATCTGTAGTGCCGGTAGTTGCACGGGATGTGGAAGCGCGCAAAAGTTCCAGAAATGTACAAAAATGCCCTGGCCTTGAATGACAAGGTAAGGAAAATAAGACTCAACCAAATTAAATAACCAAGACTTGGTTGGTATTTTTCTCAGGGGATGTTTTGTGCATTTTACTTCAGACACTGGATTATCAGCAAACTGCTAAGAGACCTGCTACTGTAGCTGGCTACTCAAAATAAACTAGCAATCTATTCAATCAGCATTTGTGTTTGATCTGTTTGAAAAACTTGAAATATAATTGCTAGACCTACTTTTAGCTACCAAGCAACCTTTCCACGAGTGATAGATTGACTTTATTGATTTTATTATTTTATAGTTAATGGAAATTAGATTAACCATTTATTTGAGTTGATCAGTACATGACTGATTAACAGTAATGTAAATGCTAAATGCCTTAATACATGTTGATACTACAACAATGCAAAGTCTGAACATAAGCCTCAATTTCTCCATTTCTTTGCACAAAACTCTCCAGAAAGTGTCATTTAATGGTTTATTTTTCAAAAAATTTTCCCGGGGGGGCATACCCCCGGACCCCCCTAGCATTTAATGTCCCCCCCAGGTTCAAAATTGCTCCTACGCCCCTGTGTGGCGCAGTTACAAAAATAGCCTAAATTAAAGCATTTTAAAGTTGGGGAAAAAACATAGGCTAATTAGATTTAGAATACAGTAATAAATAACTGCTTATAAAGGAATAAATATCAAGGAGTAAATCATTGAAAAATTCTTTCTATTGGTAAAAAAAATGCACCTGGTCGACCAATAAGAATGTCAGTCGACCAAGACAGCATCGACCGATTAGTCGACTAAACGACTAAAGGGGTAACACTGTCGTTTTTTTTTTTTTTTGGCCGAAATTCTGACCCCCTCCGATCTTCTTGAAACTCTGGATTCTGACAGAGGGCCACGAGACTTCGACCAGCGCGCAAAAATGGAGGCTCTAGACCCTTCCAGAGCCGAGATATCGAAGGTCAAAATTTGGACCCGAAAAAAACCCCATAAGGGGTAACACTGTCATTTTTTTTTTTTGGCCGAAATTCTGACCCCCTCCGATCTTCTTGAAACTCTGGATTCTGACAGAGGGCCACGAGACTTCGACCAGCGCACAAAAATGGAGGCTCTAGACCAGGGATACTCAAGTTCAGAGGCCAAGGGGGCCACATTTAAACCACGTAAAATGTGAAGGGCCACAAATACAACTTGCATCGTAAGACTTTTATTTATGACAATATTTACAGTTTTTACTTATTTAGTTAATTATCTTGCTAGGTAAGTCTTGCAAGTCTTTTTGCTAGTGCTATTTAAAGTAAGCTAATACTGAACGTGAAAATAAAAAATCTGGAACAATGAAATGAATTAAAAGTTTTCAAGCAATATTAATGCAACAATAAAAAAAAGTTCATACTCATACATTAAAAACCTCCCTGCAAGGTAAGTCTTGCCAGTCTTTGTCCAATTTAAAGTAATAGGGCCTACTGGGACATGAAAAAAGTAAAAATAATGACATTTAAATGACATGTTTTTATACTCAGGGTGGCTTTACAAAGTTATTATTCATAGCCTCCTACTAATACTAGGTCCACTATTAGTCCAGTACATCTAACTTTTAAGTTAGTCAGAATTCGCTCAATAGCAGCTTTCACATGATCCATTTTTCATGCGAGCTGTGCCCCGTTCAGAACTAAACTGCCAGTTAGTGAAGTTGCTTTTGCAAGAGTGCCGTGAACTCGTTGACGTGATGACAGCTCGTCATCGGAGAGTTTTTGATTACTTTCTGTTTATAACCAACTATTTGAATCAACAAGTTTTGTTTTTCATGCTGTTAAGAGGACCATCAGCCAATAATTACACATTGGAGAGTGCAGATGCGCTCCACTGATCAGCTCTAACGTCACCAGAATCAGCTGTTAAAAATAATACAGATGTTTCGCGCAATGTCACGCGCAGGCCCGGTTCTAGAACCAAATCACTGAGGGTGCTTTTGAAAATAGTGAGGGTGCGATATGCATGATCGAGTAGCCTACGTCCCTGTATGAGCTTTTGTCCTTTACATATCATTTCATATAGTTAAGAAATGTTACAAAAGGAGTGCTTTTTCATCAAATAACGGCAGTATTGCAAATGTGTGAAGCAGGCTACTGACACTGATTTTATTCTGCAGTTGAATACATGAGTTAATATAAGTAACGTACTTTTGAGACATTTAGTTTCTGACGACAATGAATCAGTCCTTTTAAACGAAACAGCTGATTTAAAGAATAATGCTGGTCACTCGACGGCGTCGGCACTTTATCACCGGTGTTTGAATGGGTATCATGCGGTGAAAGCATATAGGCAAGGCAAGGCAAGGCAAGTTTATTTATATAGCACATTTCATACACAGTGGCAATTCAAAGTGCTTTACATGGAAGAAGTTAAAAGAATCAAAAGAAATCAGAATAATTAAAACAGTTTAGAATAAAAAAATCATAATAATAAAGTAAAATACAGTAAATAATTAAAACAATTTAGAATCAAGAATAAAATGAAGTACAGTAAAAACAGTCGGACGAACAGTGGCACAGTGCTCATTCAGTAAATGCATAGCTAAACAGATGTGTTTTGAGTCTGGATTTAAATGTGACTACTGTAGGAGCACACCTGATCTCTTCTGGAAGCTGGTTCCAGCATAATAGCTAAAAGCAGATTCTCCATGCTTAGAGTGAACCCTTGGTATTTCTAGCTGACGTGATCCTAGTGATCTGAGCAATCTGTTAGGTTTATATTCAATGAGCATTTCTGCAATATATTGAGGTCCTAACCCATTGAATGATTTATATACCAGTGATAATACTTTAAAATCAATCCTAAATTTAACTGGGAGCCAGTGTAAAGACCTGAGGACTGGTGTGATGTGTTCATATTTTCTGGTCCTGCTCAGAATCCTGGCAGCAGCGTTCTGTATGAGCTGCAACTGTCTTATTGTCTTTTTAGGAAGGCCAGTGAGGAGGCCATTACAGTAATCCACCCTGCTGGTGATGAAAGCATGCACAAGTTTCTCTAAGTCTTGACTGGAAACGAAGCATCTAATTCTTGCAATATTTAGTATGCTGATTTAGTTATTGCTTTGACATGACTACTGAAACTAAGGTCTGACTCTAGAGACACGCCAAGATTCCTGACTTGATTTTTAGTTGTTAGCCCCCTAGCGTCAAGGTATGCATTCACCTTGAGAACTTCATCTTTGTTTCCAAACGCAATGACATCAGTTTTGTCTTTGTTTAACTGCAGAAAGTTTTGACACATCCAACCGTTTACTTCATCAATGCATTGGCACAGGGAGTCAATGGGGCTGTAGTCGTTAGGGGATAGGGCTAAGTAGAGCTGGGTGTCGTCTGCATAGCTGTGGTAAGCGATTTGGTTCTTTCTCATTATTTGGCTCATTGGGAGCATATACAGGTTGAATAGGAATGGCGCAAGAATCGAGCCCTGAGGGACTCCGCAAGTCATGGATGTCCACTCAGACTTATGTTCTCCTATACTCACATAATAACCTCTCCCTTCTAAGTATGACCTGAACCATTTTAGGACTATCCCAGAAAACCCCACCCAGTTTTCCAGCCTGTCAAGAAGTATGTCATGATCTACAGTGTCAAATGCAGCACTGAGGTCGAGTAGTACTAGTACGGATAATTTGCCTGTATCAGTATTTAAACGAATATCGTTTATTATCTTTATGAGTGCGGTCTCTGTGCTGTGATGCGATCGGAAACCAGATTGAAAATTGTCAAAGTATCCATTTGAGCTTAAGAATTTGTTCAGCTGATTGAAGACAACCTTTTCAATGATCTTGCCTATGAAAGGAAGATTTGAGATCGGTCTATAATTGCTTAAGATGGTCTTATCCAGATTGCTCTTTTTCAGGAGGGGCTTGACAACTGCAGTTTTCAGGGAGTTCGGAAAACTCCCAGAGCGAAGTGAGGCATTTACCACTTCTAGGAGATCTGCTTCTAGACAGTTTAACACACTTTTGAAAAAAGATGTGGGAAGTGTGTCAAGGGTGCAGGTAGATGTTTTAAGGTGATGTATGGTTTCTACCAAAATTGAGCCATCAATTTCTTCAAAATCAGACATGTTGACTATTTTCTCAGGTTGTGGTCTGATCTGCCTGACCTCAGAGCAACTCAGGGATGTGCTGATCACCTTTCTGATATTATTGATTTTCTCAGAGAAGAAAGAAGCAAACTCATTGCACTTCCTTTCTGAGAGCATATCTATGTGAATCTGGCTTGGGGGGTTTGTCAGTCTCTCTACAGTAGCAAAAAGAGTGCGTGTGTTGTTTATATCGCTGTTTATAATATTTGAGAAGAAAGTCTGTCTAGCTTTGCCTAGTTCCCTATTGAAAGCATGGATGCTGTCTTTGTAGATGTTATAATGGACTACAAGTTTTGTCTTCCTCCACATGCGTTCTGCTCTTCTGCATTGTCTTTTCATATTTTGCACTGCTGTTGAGTTTCTCCAAGGTGCTTTTTGTCTACCACAATTCTTCCTGACTTTTACTGGAGCAATATCATCAATTACACTCTTAATTTTTGAGTTGAAAGAATCAAGGAGAAAATCAACAGAGTCGGCAGATATGCTTGGTTTTAACGATATAGCATTCATGAATAGCATACCAGTGTTTTCATTAAAGCATCTCTTCTTGACAGACACAGCTCTAGCTTCAATGGCAGGAGAAATTAGAATATCAAAGAAAATACAGAAATGATCAGACAGTGCTACATCCTTAATAACAATCGATGAGATGTTTAAACCCGTACTGATAAGTAGATCTAGAGTGTGTCCACGATTGTGTGTGGGACCATGAACATGCTGTGTAAGATCAAAAGTTTTTAAAACAGTTTTGATTTCTTTTGCCATATTGTTTTCTGCGTTATCTATGTGAATGTTAAAATCTCCAGCAATGGCAAAACAGTCAAACTCAGAGGCAATTGTTGATAACAGTTCTGTAAAGTCCTCAGCAAAGGCTGGGGAGTATTTTGGAGGCCTGTAAATAATGATAAGTAAGATGCGTGGAGCACCTTTTAACACAATACCCAGATATTCGAAAGAGGGGTGATTACCAAATGATATTTGCTTACATTGATAAACATCTTTAAAAAGAGCAGCTAAACCCCCACCTCTCCTACCCGCTCTGCAGGGACTCATATAAGTAAAGTTAGGAGGGGATGTTTCGTTTAGGACCGTTGCACTACAGCTGTCTTCTAGCCAAGTTTCAGTTTGAAATATGAAATCCAGGTTGTATGTGGTTATTAAATCGTTGACTAGAACTGATTTATTATTAAGTGAGCGGATGTTTAAAAGTGCTAACTTAATAGTCTTACTTTTTGTCCCCACGTCAGTCTTGGTTTGGCGTGGAATAGACACCAGATTAGATAGGTTTGCTGTGCGGCTGTTGAAGACCTTAGTTTTTCTATCATGTAATTGAACAGCAATAGAGCAAGATTCAGGCACACTGGGTTCCCGCTTAATCTGTAAACATTTGATAAAGTTATTGTTTTCATAGCGGGACCCTTCCAGAGACCTTTCTAGAGGACCACGAGAGGGCCACGAGACTTCGACCTGGAAGCTGGTCGAAGTCTCGTGGCCCTCTGTCAGAATCCAGAGTTTCAAGAAGATCGGAGGGGGTCAAAATTTTGGCCAAAAACGACAGTGTTACCCCTTATGTTTTTTTTTTCGGGTCAAAACTTTGACATCCGATATCTCGGCTCTGGAAGGGTCTAGAACCTCCATTTTTGCGCGCTGGTTGAAGTCTCGTGGCCCTCTGTCAGAATCCAGAGTTTCAAGAAGATCGGAGGGGGTCAAAATTTTGGCCAAAAACGACAGTGTTACCCCTTATGTTTTTTTTTTTCGGGTCAAAACTTTGACATCCGATATCTCGGCTCTGGAAGGGTCTAGAGCCTCCATTTTTGCGCGCTGGTCGAAGTCTCGTGGCCCTCTGTCAGAATCCAGAGTTTCAAGAAGATCGGAGGGGGTCAAAATTTCGGCCAAAAACGACAGTGTTACCCCTTATGTTTTTTTTTCAGGTCAAAACTTTGACATCCGATATCTCGGCTCTGGAAGGGTCTAGAGCCTCCATTTTTGCGCGCTGGTCGAAGTCTCGTGGCCCTCTGTCAGAATCCAGAGTTTCAAGAAGATCGGAGGGGGTAAAAATTACGGCCAAAAACGACAGTGTTACCCCTTATGTTTTTTTTTTCGGGTCAAAACTTTGACATCCGATATCTCGGCTCTGGAAGGGTCTAGAGCCTCCTTTTTTGCGCGCTGGTCGAAGTCTCGTGGCCCTCTGTCAGAATCCAGAGTTTCAAGAAGATCGGAGGGGGTCAAAATTTCGGCCAAAAACGACAGTTTTACCCCTTATGTTTTTTTTTCAGGTCAAAACTTTGACATCCGATATCTCGGCTCTGGAAGGGTCTAGAGCCTCCATTTTTGCGCGCTGGTCGAAGTCTCGTGGCCCTCTGTCAGAATCCAGAGTTTCAAGAAGATCGGAGGGGGTCAAAATTTCGGCCAAAAACGACAGTGTTACCCCTTATGTTTTTTTTTCAGGTCAAAACTTTGACATCCGATATCTCGGCTCTGGAAGGGTCTAGAGCCTCCATTTTTGCGCGCTGGTCGAAGTCTCGTGGCCCTCTGTCAGAATCCAGAGTTTCAAGAAGATCGGAGGGGGTCAAAATTTCGGCCAAAAACGACAGTTTTACCCCTTATGTTTTTTTTTTCAGGTCAAAACTTTGACATCCGATATCTCGGCTCTGGAAGGGTCTAGAGCCTCCATTTTTGCGCGCTGGTCGAAGTCTCGTGGCCCTCTGTCAGAATCCAGAGTTTCAAGAAGATCGGAGGGGGTCAAAATTTCGGCCAAAAACGACAGTGTTACCCCTTATGTTTTTTTTTTCAGGTCAAAACTTTGACATCCGATATCTCGGCTCTGGAAGGGTCTAGAGCCTCCAGTTTTGCGCGCTGGTCGAAGTCTCGTGGCCCTCTGTCAGAATCCAGAGTTTCAAGAAGATCGGAGGGGGTCAAAATTTTGGCCAAAAACGACAGTGTTACCCCTTATGTTTTTTTTTCAGGTCAAAACTTTGACATCCGATATCTCGGCTCTGGAAGGGTCTAGAGCCTCCATTTTTGCGCGCTGGTCGAAGTCTCGTGGCCCTCTGTCAGAATCCAGAGTTTCAAGAAGATCGGAGGGGGTCAAAATTTCGGCCAAAAACGACAGTTTTACCCCTTATGTTTTTTTTTTCAGGTCAAAACTTTGACATCCGATATCTCGGCTCTGGAAGGGTCTAGAGCCTCCATTTTTGCGCACTGGTCGAAGTCTCGTGGCCCTCTGTCAGAATCCAGAGTTTCAAGAAGATCGGAGGGGGTCAAAATTTCGGCCAAAAACGACAGTGTTACCCCTTATGTTTTTTTTTCAGGTCAAAACTTTGACATCCGATATCTCGGCTCTGGAAGGGTCTAGAGCCTCCATTTTTGCGCGCTGGTCGAAGTCTCGTGGCCCTCTGTCAGAATCCAGAGTTTCAAGAAGATCGGAGGGGGTCAAAATTTCGGCCAAAAACGACAGTGTTACCCCTTATGTTTTTTTTTCAGGTCAAAACTTTGACATCCGATATCTCGGCTCTGGAAGGGTCTAGAGCCTCCATTTTTGCGCGCTGGTCGAAGTCTCGTGGCCCTCTGTCAGAATCCAGAGTTTCAAGAAGATCGGAGGGGGTCAAAATTTCGGCCAAAAACGACAGTGTTACCCCTTATGTTTTTTTTTCAGGTCAAAACTTTGACATCCGATATCTCGGCTCTGGAAGGGTCTAGAGCCTCCATTTTTGCGCGCTGGTCGAAGTCTCGTGGCCCTCTGTCAGAATCCAGAGTTTCAAGAAGATCGGAGGGGGTCAAAATTTCGGCCAAAAACGACAGTTTTACCCCTTATGTTTTTTTTTCAGGTCAAAACTTTGACATCCGATATCTCGGCTCTGGAAGGGTCTAGAGCCTCCATTTTTGCGCGCTGGTCGAAGTCTCGTGGCCCTCTGTCAGAATCCAGAGTTTCAAGAAGATCGGAGGGGGTCAAAATTTCGGCCAAAAACGACAGTGTTACCCCTTATGTTTTTTTTTCAGGTCAAAACTTTGACATCCGATATCTCGGCTCTGGAAGGGTCTAGAGCCTCCTTTTTTGCGCGCTGGTCGAAGTCTCGTGGCCCTCTGTCAGAATCCAGAGTTTCAAGAAGATCGGAGGGGGTCAAAATTTCGGCCAAAAACGACAGTGTTACCCCTTATGTTTTTTTTTTCGGGTCAAAACTTTGACATCCGATATCTCGGCTCTGGAAGGGTCTAGAGCCTCCATTTTTGCGCGCTGGTCGAAGTCTCGTGGCCCTCTGTCAGAATCCAGAGTTTCAAGAAGATCGGAGGGGGTCAAAATTTTGGCCAAAAACGACAGTGTTACCCCTTATGTTTTTTTTTTCAGGTCAAAACTTTGACATCCGATATCTCGGCTCTGGAAGGGTCTAGAGCCTCCATTTTTGCGCACTGGTCGAAGTCTCGTGGCCCTCTGTCAGAATCCAGAGTTTCAAGAAGATCGGAGGGGGTCAAAATTTCGGCCAAAAACGACAGTGTTACCCCTTATGTTTTTTTTTCAGGTCAAAACTTTGACATCCGATATCTCGGCTCTGGAAGGGTCTAGAGCCTCCATTTTTGCGCGCTGGTCGAAGTCTCGTGGCCCTCTGTCAGAATCCAGAGTTTCAAGAAGATCGGAGGGGGTCAAAATTTTGGCCAAAAACGACAGTGTTACCCCTTATGTTTTTTTTTCAGGTCAAAACTTTGACATCCGATATCTCGGCTCTGGAAGGGTCTAGAGCCTCCATTTTTGCGCGCTGGTCGAAGTCTCGTGGCCCTCTGTCAGAATCCAGAGTTTCAAGAAGATCGGAGGGGGTCAAAATTTCGGCCAAAAACGACAGTGTTACCCCTTATGTTTTTTTTTCAGGTCAAAACTTTGACATCCGATATCTCGGCTCTGGAAGGGTCTAGAGCCTCCAGTTTTGCGCGCTGGTCGAAGTCTCGTGGCGCTCTGTCAGAATCCAGAGTTTCAAGAAGATCGGAGGGGGTCAAAATTTCGGCCAAAAACGACAGTGTTACCCCTTATGGTTTTTTTTCAGGTCAAAACTTTGACATCCGATATCTCGGCTCTGGAAGGGTCTAGAGCCTCCATTTTTGCGCGCTGGTCGAAGTCTCGTGGCCCTCTGTCAGAATCCAGAGTTTCAAGAAGATCGGAGGGGGTCAAAATTTCGGCCAAAAACGACAGTGTTACCCCTTATGTTTTTTTTTTCAGGTCAAAACTTTGACATCCGATATCTCGGCTCTGGAAGGGTCTAGAGCCTCCATTTTTGCGCGCTGGTCGAAGTCTCGTGGCCCTCTGTCAGAATCCAGAGTTTCAAGAAGATCGGAGGGGGTCAAAATTTCGGCCAAAAACGACAGTGTTACCCCTTATGTTTTTTTTTCAGGTCAAAACTTTGACATCCGATATCTCGGCTCTGGAAGGGTCTAGAGCCTCCATTTTTGCGCGCTGGTCGAAGTCTCGTGGCCCTCTGTCAGAATCCAGAGTTTCAAGAAGATCGGAGGGGGTCAAAATTTCGGCCAAAAACGACAGTTTTACCCCTTATGTTTTTTTTCAGGTCAAAACTTTGACATCCGATATCTCGGCTCTGGAAGGGTCTAGAGCCTCCATTTTTGCGCGCTGGTCGAAGTCTCGTGGCCCTCTGTCAGAATCCAGAGTTTCAAGAAGATTGGAGGGGGTCAAAATTTCGGCCAAAAACGACAGTGTTACCCCTTATGTTTTTTTTTTAGGTCAAAACTTTGACGTCCGATATCTCGGCTCTGGAAGGGTCTAGAGCCTCCATTTTTGCGCGCTGGTCGAAGTCTCGTGGCCCTCTGTCAGAATCCAGAGTTTCAAGAAGATCGGAGGGGGTCAAAATTTCGGCCAAAAACGACAGTGTTACCCCTTATGTTTTTTTTTTCCGGTCAAAACTTTGACATCCGATATCTCGGCTCTGGAAGGGTCTAGAGCCTCCATTTTTGCGCGCTGGTCGAAGTCTCGTGGCCCTCTGTCAGAATCCAGAGTTTCAAGAAGATCGGAGGGGGTCAAAATTTCAGCCAAAAACGACAGTGTTACCCCTTATGTTTTTTTTTTCGGGTCAAAACTTTGACATCCGATATCTCGGCTCTGGAAGGGTCTAGAGCCTCCATTTTTGCGCGCTGGTCGAAGTCTCGTGGCCCTCTGTCAGAATCCAGAGTTTCAAGAAGATCGGAGGGGGTCAAAATTTTGGCCAAAAACGACAGTGTTACCCCTTATGTTTTTTTTTCAGGTCAAAACTTTGACATCCGATATCTCGGCTCTGGAAGGGTCTAGAGCCTCCAGTTTTGCGCGCTGGTCGAAGTCTCGTGGCGCTCTGTCAGAATCCAGAGTTTCAAGAAGATCGGAGGGGGTCAAAATTTCGGCCAAAAACGACAGTGTTACCCCTTATGTTTTTTTTTTCAGGTCAAAACTTTGACATCCGATATCTCGGCTCTGGAAGGGTCTAGAGCCTCCATTTTTGCGCGCTGGTCGAAGTCTCGTGGCCCTCTGTCAGAATCCAGAGTTTCAAGAAGATCGGAGGGGGTCAAAATTTCGGCCAAAAACGACAGTGTTACCCCTTAAGTTTTTTTTTCGGGTCAAAACTTTGACATCCGATATCTCGGCTCTGGAAGGGTCTAGAGCCTCCATTTTTGCGCGCTGGTCGAAGTCTCGTGGCCCTCTGTCAGAATCCAGAGTTTCAAGAAGATCGGAGGGGGTCAAAATTTCGGCCAAAAACGACAGTGTTACCCCTTATGTTTTTTTTTTTCTGGTCAAAACTTTGACATCCGATATCTCGGCTCTGGAAGGGTCTAGAGCCTCCATTTTTGCGCGCTGGTCGAAGTCTCGTGGCCCTCTGTCAGAATCCAGAGTTTCAAGAAGATCGGAGGGGGTCAAAATTTCGGCCAAAAACGACAGTGTTACCCCTTATGTTTTTTTTTCAGGTCAAAACTTTGACATCCGATATCTCGGCTCTGGAAGGGTCTAGAGCCTCCATTTTTGCGCGCTGGTCGAAGTCTCGTGGCCCTCTGTCAGAATCCAGAGTTTCAAGAAGATCGGAGGGGGTCAAAATTTCGGCCAAAAACGACAGTGTTACCCCTTATGTTTTTTTTTTCAGGTCAAAACTTTGACATCCGATATCTCGGCTCTGGAAGGGTCTAGAGCCTCCAGTTTTGCGCGCTGGTCGAAGTCTCGTGGCCCTCTGTCAGAATCCAGAGTTTCAAGAAGATCGGAGGGGGTCAAAATTTTGGCCAAAAACGACAGTGTTACCCCTTATGTTTTTTTTTCAGGTCAAAACTTTGACATCCGATATCTCGGCTCTGGAAGGGTCTAGAGCCTCCAGTTTTGCGCGCTGGTCGAAGTCTCGTGGCCCTCTGTCAGAATCCAGAGTTTCAAGAAGATCGGAGGGGGTCAAAATTTCGGCCAAAAACGACAGTGTTACCCCTTATGTTTTTTTTTTCGGGTCAAAACTTTGACATCCGATATCTCGGCTCTGGAAGGGTCTAGAGCCTCCATTTTTGCGCGCTGGTCGAAGTCTCGTGGCCCTCTGTCAGAATCCAGAGTTTCAAGAAGATCAGAGGGGGTCAAAATTTCGGCCAAAAACGACAGTGTTACCCCTTATGTTTTTTTTTCAGGTCAAAACTTTGACATCCGATATCTCGGCTCTGGAAGGGTCTAGAGCCTCCATTTTTGCGCGCTGGTCGAAGTCTCGTGGCCCTCTGTCAGAATCCAGAGTTTCAAGAAGATCGGAGGGGGTCAAAATTTCGGCCAAAAACGACAGTGTTGCCCCTTATGTTTTTTTTTCGGGTCAAAACTTTGACATCCGATATCTCGGCTCTGGAAGGGTCTAGAGCCTCCATTTTTGCGCGCTGGTCGAAGTCTCGTGGCCCTCTGTCAGAATCCAGAGTTTCAAGAAGATCGGAGGGGGTAAAAATTTCGGCCAAAAACGACAGTGTTACCCCTTATGTTTTTTTTTCAGGTCAAAACTTTGACATCCGATATCTCGGCTCTGGAAGGGTCTAGAGCCTCCATTTTTGCGCGCTGGTCGAAGTCTCGTGGCCCTCTGTCAGAATCCAGAGTTTCAAGAAGATCGGAGGGGGTCAAAATTTCGGCCAAAAACGACAGTGTTACCCCTTATGTTTTTTTTTCAGGTCAAAACTTTGACATCCGATATCTCGGCTCTGGAAGGGTCTAGAGCCTCCATTTTTGCGCGCTGGTCGAAGTCTCGTGGCCCTCTGTCAGAATCCAGAGTTTCAAGAAGATCGGAGGGGGTCAAAATTTCGGCCAAAAACGACAGTGTTACCCCTTATGTTTTTTTTTTCAGGTCAAAACTTTGACATCCGATATCTCGGCTCTGGAAGGGTCTAGAGCCTCCATTTTTGCGCACTGGTCGAAGTCTCGTGGCCCTCTGTCAGAATCCAGAGTTTCAAGAAGATCGGAGGGGGTCAAAATTTCGGCCAAAAACGACAGTGTTGCCCCTTATGTTTTTTTTTCGGGTCAAAACTTTGACATCCGATATCTCGGCTCTGGAAGGGTCTAGAGCCTCCATTTTTGCGCGCTGGTCGAAGTCTCGTGGCCCTCTGTCAGAATCCAGAGTTTCAAGAAGATCGGAGGGGGTCAAAATTTCGGCCAAAAACGACAGTGTTACCCCTTATGTTTTTTTTTCAGGTCAAAACTTTGACATCCGATATCTCGGCTCTGGAAGGGTCTAGAGCCTCCATTTTTGCGCGCTGGTCGAAGTCTCATGGCCCTCTGTCAGAATCCAGAGTTTCAAGAAGATCGGAGGGGGTCAAAATTTCGGCCAAAAACGACAGTGTTACCCCTTATGTTTTTTTTTCGGGTCAAAACTTTGACATCCGATATCTCGGCTCTGGAAGGGTCTAGAGCCTCCATTTTTGCGCGCTGGTCGAAGTCTCGTGGCCCTCTGTCAGAATCCAGAGTTTCAAGAAGATCGGAGGGGGTCAAAATTTCGGCCAAAAACGACAGTGTTACCCCTTATGTTTTTTTTTCAGGTCAAAACTTTGACATCCGATATCTCGGCTCTGGAAGGGTCTAGAGCCTCCATTTTTGCGCGCTGGTCGAAGTCTCGTGGCCCTCTGTCAGAATCCAGAGTTTCAAGAAGATCGGAGGGGGTCAAAATTTCGGCCAAAAACGACAGTGTTACCCCTTATGTTTTTTTTTTCAGGTCAAAACTTTGACATCCGATATCTCGGCTCTGGAAGGGTCTAGAGCCTCCAGTTTTGCGCGCTGGTCGAAGTCTCGTGGCCCTCTGTCAGAATCCAGAGTTTCAAGAAGATCGGAGGGGGTCAAAATTTTGGCCAAAAACGACAGTGTTACCCCTTATGTTTTTTTTTCAGGTCAAAACTTTGACATCCGATATCTCGGCTCTGGAAGGGTCTAGAGCCTCCAGTTTTGCGCGCTGGTCGAAGTCTCGTGGCCCTCTGTCAGAATCCAGAGTTTCAAGAAGATCGGAGGGGGTCAAAATTTCGGCCAAAAACGACAGTGTTACCCCTTATGTTTTTTTTTTCGGGTCAAAACTTTGACATCCGATATCTCGGCTCTGGAAGGGTCTAGAGCCTCCATTTTTGCGCGCTGGTCGAAGTCTCGTGGCCCTCTGTCAGAATCCAGAGTTTCAAGAAGATCAGAGGGGGTCAAAATTTCGGCCAAAAACGACAGTGTTACCCCTTATGTTTTTTTTTCAGGTCAAAACTTTGACATCCGATATCTCGGCTCTGGAAGGGTCTAGAGCCTCCATTTTTGCGCGCTGGTCGAAGTCTCGTGGCCCTCTGTCAGAATCCAGAGTTTCAAGAAGATCGGAGGGGGTCAAAATTTCGGCCAAAAACGACAGTGTTGCCCCTTATGTTTTTTTTTCGGGTCAAAACTTTGACATCCGATATCTCGGCTCTGGAAGGGTCTAGAGCCTCCATTTTTGCGCGCTGGTCGAAGTCTCGTGGCCCTCTGTCAGAATCCAGAGTTTCAAGAAGATCGGAGGGGGTAAAAATTTCGGCCAAAAACGACAGTGTTACCCCTTATGTTTTTTTTTCAGGTCAAAACTTTGACATCCGATATCTCGGCTCTGGAAGGGTCTAGAGCCTCCATTTTTGCGCGCTGGTCGAAGTCTCGTGGCCCTCTGTCAGAATCCAGAGTTTCAAGAAGATCGGAGGGGGTCAAAATTTCGGCCAAAAACGACAGTGTTACCCCTTATGTTTTTTTTTCAGGTCAAAACTTTGACATCCGATATCTCGGCTCTGGAAGGGTCTAGAGCCTCCATTTTTGCGCGCTGGTCGAAGTCTCGTGGCCCTCTGTCAGAATCCAGAGTTTCAAGAAGATCGGAGGGGGTCAAAATTTCGGCCAAAAACGACAGTGTTACCCCTTATGTTTTTTTTTTTCAGGTCAAAACTTTGACATCCGATATCTCGGCTCTGGAAGGGTCTAGAGCCTCCATTTTTGCGCACTGGTCGAAGTCTCGTGGCCCTCTGTCAGAATCCAGAGTTTCAAGAAGATCGGAGGGGGTCAAAATTTCGGCCAAAAACGACAGTGTTGCCCCTTATGTTTTTTTTTCGGGTCAAAACTTTGACATCCGATATCTCGGCTCTGGAAGGGTCTAGAGCCTCCATTTTTGCGCGCTGGTCGAAGTCTCGTGGCCCTCTGTCAGAATCCAGAGTTTCAAGAAGATCGGAGGGGGTCAAAATTTCGGCCAAAAACGACAGTGTTACCCCTTATGTTTTTTTTTCAGGTCAAAACTTTGACATCCGATATCTCGGCTCTGGAAGGGTCTAGAGCCTCCATTTTTGCGCGCTGGTCGAAGTCTCATGGCCCTCTGTCAGAATCCAGAGTTTCAAGAAGATCGGAGGGGGTCAAAATTTCGGCCAAAAACGACAGTGTTACCCCTTATGTTTTTTTTTCGGGTCAAAACTTTGACATCCGATATCTCGGCTCTGGAAGGGTCTAGAGCCTCCATTTTTGCGCGCTGGTCGAAGTCTCGTGGCCCTCTGTCAGAATCCAGAGTTTCAAGAAGATCGGAGGGGGTCAAAATTTCGGCCAAAAACGACAGTGTTACCCCTTATGTTTTTTTTTCAGGTCAAAACTTTGACATCCGATATCTCGGCTCTGGGAGGGTCTAGAGCCTCCATTTTTGCGCGCTGGTCGAAGTCTCGTGGCCCTCTGTCAGAATCCAGAGTTTCAAGAAGATCGGAGGGGGTCAAAATTTCGGCCAAAAACGACAGTGTTACCCCTTATGTTTTTTTTCAGGTCAAAACTTTGACATCCGATATCTCGGCTCTGGAAGGGTTTAGAGCCTCCATTTTTGCGCGCTGGTCGAAGTCTCGTGGCCCTTTGTCAGAATCCAGAGTTTCAAGAAGATCGGAGGGGGTCAAAATTTCGGCCAAAAACGACAGTGTTACCCCTTATGTTTTTTTTTCAGGTCAAAACTTTGACATCCGATATCTCGGCTCTGGAAGGGTCTAGAGCCTCCATTTTTGCGCGCTGGTCGAAGTCTCGTGGCCCTCTGTCAGAATCCAGAGTTTCAAGAAGATCGGAGGGGGTCAAAATTTCGGCCAAAAACGACAGTGTTACCCCTTATGTTTTTTTTTTTCAGGTCAAAACTTTGACATCCGATATCTCGGCTCTGGAAGGGTCTAGAGCCTCCATTTTTGCGCGCTGGTCGAAGTCTCGTGGCCCTCTGTCAGAATCCAGAGTTTCAAGAAGATCGGAGGGGGTCAAAAATTCGGCCAAAAACGACAGTGTTACCCCTTATGTTTTTTTTTCAGGTCAAAACTTTGACATCCGATATCTCGGCTCTGGAAGGGTCTAGAGCCTCTATTTTTGCGCGCTGGTCGAAGTCTCGTGGCCCTCTGTCAGAATCCAGAGTTTCAAGAAGATCGGAGGGGGTCAAAATTTCGGCCAAAAACGACAGTGTTACCCCTTATGTTTTTTTTTCAGGTCAAAACTTTGACATCCGATATCTCGGCTCTGGAAGGGTCTAGAGCCTCCATTTTTGCGCGCTGGTCGAAGTCTCGTGGCCCTCTGTCAGAATCCAGAGTTTCAAGAAGATCGGAGGGGGTCAAAATTTCGGCCAAAAACGACAGTGTTACCCCTTATGTTTTTTTTTCAGGTCAAAACTTTGACATCCAATATCTCGGCTCTGGGAGGGTCTAGAGCCTCCATTTTTGCGCGCTGGTCGAAGTCTCGTGGCCCTCTGTCAGAATCCAGAGTTTCAAGAAGATCGGAGGGGGTCAAAATTTCGGCCAAAAACGACAGTGTTACCCCTTATGTTTTTTTTTCAGGTCAAAACTTTGACATCCGATATCTCGGCTCTGGAAGGGTCTAGAGCCTCCATTTTTGCGCGCTGGTCGAAGTCTCGTGGCCCTCTGTCAGAATCCAGAGTTTCAAGAAGATCGGAGGGGGTCAAAATTTCGGCCAAAAACGACAGTGTTACCCCTTATGTTTTTTTTTCAGGTCAAAACTTTGACATCCGATATCTCGGCTCTGGAAGGGTCTAGAGCCTCCATTTTTGCGCGCTGGTCGAAGTCTCGTGGCCCTCTGTCAGAATCCAGAGTTTCAAGAAGATCGGAGGGGGTCAAAATTTTGGCCAAAAACGACAGTGTTACCCCTTATGTTTTTTTTCAGGTCAAAACTTTGACATCCGATATCTCGGCTCTGGAAGGGTCTAGAGCCTCCATTTTTGCGCGCTGGTCGAAGTCTCGTGGCCCTCTGTCAGAATCCAGAGTTTCAAGAAGATCGGAGGGGGTCAAAATTTCGGCCAAAAACGACAGTGTTACCCCTTATGTTTTTTTTCAGGTCAAAACTTTGACATCCGATATCTCGGCTCTGGAAGGGTCTAGAGCCTCCATTTTTGCGCGCTGGTCGAAGTCTCGTGGCCCTCTGTCAGAATCCAGAGTTTCAAGAAGATCGGAGGGGGTCAAAATTTCGGCCAAAAACGACAGTGTTACCCCTTATGTTTTTTTTTCAGGTCAAAACTTTGACATCCGATATCTCGGCTCTGGAAGGGTCTAGAGCCTCCATTTTTGCGCGCTGGTCGAAGTCTCGTGGCCCTCTGTCAGAATCCAGAGTTTCAAGAAGATCGGAGGGGGTCAAAATTTTGGCCAAAAACGACAGTGTTACCCCTTATGTTTTTTTTCAGGTCAAAACTTTGACATCCGATATCTCGGCTCTGGAAGGGTCTAGAGCCTCCATTTTTGCGCGCTGGTCGAAGTCTCGTGGCCCTCTGTCAGAATCCAGAGTTTCAAGAAGATCGGAGGGGGTCAAAATTTCGGCCAAAAACGACAGTGTTACCCCTTATGTTTTTTTTCAGGTCAAAACTTTGACATCCGATATCTCGGCTCTGGAAGGGTCTAGAGCCTCCATTTTTGCGCGCTGGTCGAAGTCTCGTGGCCCTCTTGTCAGAATCCAGAGTTTCAAGAAGATCGGAGGGGGTCAAAATTTCGGCCAAAAACGACAGTGTTACCCCTTATGTTTTTTTTTCAGGTCAAAACTTTGACATCCGATATCTCGGCTCTGGAAGGGTCTAGAGCCTCCATTTTTGCGCGCTGGTCGAAGTCTCGTGGCCCTCTGTCAGAATCCAGAGTTTCAAGAAGATCGGAGGGGGTCAAAATTTCGGCCAAAAACGACAGTGTTACCCCTTATGTTTTTTTTTTCAGGTCAAAACTTTGACATCCGATATCTCGGCTCTGGAAGGGTCTAGAGCCTCCATTTTTGCGCGCTGGTCGAAGTCTCGTGGCCCTCTGTCAGAATCCAGAGTTTCAAGAAGATCGGAGGGGGTCAAAATTTCGGCCAAAAACGACAGTGTTACCCCTTATGTTTTTTTTTCAGGTCAAAACTTTGACATCCGATATCTCGGCTCTGGAAGGGTCTAGAGCCTCCATTTTTGCGCGCTGGTCGAAGTCTCGTGGCCCTCTGTCAGAATCCAGAGTTTCAAGAAGATCGGAGGGGGTCAAAATTTCGGCCAAAAACGACAGTGTTACCCCTTATGTTTTTTTTTCAGGTCAAAACTTTGACATCCGATATCTCGGCTCTGGAAGGGTCTAGAGCCTCTATTTTTGCGCGCTGGTCGAAGTCTCGTGGCCCTCTGTCAGAATCCAGAGTTTCAAGAAGATCGGAGGGGGTCAAAATTTCGGCCAAAAACGACAGTGTTACCCCTTATGTTTTTTTTTCAGGTCAAAACTTTGACATCCGATATCTCGGCTCTGGAAGGGTCTAGAGCCTCCATTTTTGCGCGCTGGTCGAAGTCTCGTGGCCCTCTGTCAGAATCCAGAGTTTCAAGAAGATCGGAGGGGGTCAAAATTTCGGCCAAAAACGACAGTGTTACCCCTTATGTTTTTTTTTCAGGTCAAAACTTTGACATCCGATATCTCGGCTCTGGAAGGGTCTAGAGCCTCCATTTTTGCGCGCTGGTCGAAGTCTCGTGGCCCTCTGTCAGAATCCATAGTTTCAAGAAGATCGGAGGGGGTCAAAATTTCGGCCAAAAACGACAGTGTTACCCCTTATGTTTTTTTTTCAGGTCAAAACTTTGACATCCGATATCTCGGCTCTGGAAGGGTCTAGAGCCTCCATTTTTGCGCGCTGGTCGAAGTCTCGTGGCCCTCTGTCAGAATCCAGAGTTTCAAGAAGATCGGAGGGAGTCAAAATTTTGGCCAAAAACGACAGTGTTACCCCTTATGTTTTTTTTTTCAGGTCAAAACTTTGACATCCGATATCTCGGCTCTGGAAGGGTCTAGAGCCTCCATTTTTGCGCGCTGGTTGAAGTCTCGTGGCCCTCTGTCAGAATCCAGAGTTTCAAGAAGATCGGAGGGGGTCAAAATTTTGGCCAAAAACGACAGTGTTACCCCTTATGTTTTTTTTTCAGGTCAAAACTTTGACATCCGATATCTCGGCTCTGGAAGGGTCTAGAGCCTCCATTTTTGCGCGCTGGTCGAAGTCTCGTGGCCCTCTGTCAGAATCCAGAGTTTCAAGAAGATCGGAGGGGGTCAAAATTTCGGCCAAAAACGACAGTGTTACCCCTTATGTTTTTTTTTCAGGTCAAAACTTTTACATCCGATATCTCGGCTCTGGAAGGGTCTAGAGCCTCCATTTTCGCGCGCTGGTCGAAATCTCGTGGCCCTCTGTCAGAATCCAGAGTTTCAAGAAGATCGGAGGGGGTCAAAATTTCGGCCAAAAACGACAGTGTTACCCCTTATGTTTTTTTTTTCAGGTCAAAACTTTGACATCCGATATCTCGGCTCTGGAAGGGTCTAGAGCCTCCATTTTTGCGCGCTGGTCGAAGTCTCGTGGCCCTCTGTCAGAATCCAGAGTTTCAAGAAGATCGGAGGGGGTCAAAATTTCGGCCAAAAACGACAGTGTTACCCCTTATGTTTTTTTTTCAGGTCAAAACTTTGACATCCGATATCTCGGCTCTGGAAGGGTCTAGAGCCTCCATTTTTGCGCGCTGGTCGAAGTCTCGTGGCCCTCTGTCAGAATCCAGAGTTTCAAGAAGATCGGAGGGGGTCAAAATTTCGGCCAAAAACGACAGTGTTACCCCTTATGTTTTTTTTTCAGGTCAAAACTTTGACATCCGATATCTCGGCTCTGGAAGGGTCTAGAGCCTCCATTTTTGCGCGCTGGTCGAAGTCTCGTGGCCCTCTGTCAGAATCCAGAGTTTCAAGAAGATCGGAGGGGGTCAAAATTTCGGCCAAAAACGACAGTGTTACCCCTTATGTTTTTTTTTCAGGTCAAAACTTTTACATCCGATATCTCGGCTCTGGAAGGGTCTAGAGCCTCCATTTTTGCGCGCTGGTCGAAGTCTCGTGGCCCTCTGTCAGAATCCAGAGTTTCAAGAAGATCGGAGGGGGTCAAAATTTCGGCCAAAAACGACAGTGTTACCCCTTATGTTTTTTTTTTCAGGTCAAAACTTTGACATCCGATATCTCGGCTCTGGAAGGGTCTAGAGCCTCCATTTTTGCGCGCTGGTCGAAGTCTCGTGGCCCTCTGTCAGAATCCAGAGTTTCAAGAAGATCGGAGGGGGTCAAAATTTCGGCCAAAAACGACAGTGTTACCCCTTATGTTTTTTTTTCAGGTCAAAACTTTGACATCCGATATCTCGGCTCTGGAAGGGTCTAGAGCCTCCATTTTTGCGCGCTGGTCGAAGTCTCGTGGCCCTCTGTCAGAATCCAGAGTTTCAAGAAGATCGGAGGGGGTCAAAATTTCGGCCAAAAACGACAGTGTTACCCCTTATGTTTTTTTTTTTCAGGTCAAAACTTTGACATCCGATATCTCGGCTCTGGAAGGGTCTAGAGCCTCCATTTTTGCGCGCTGGTCGAAGTCTCGTGGCCCTCTGTCAGAATCCAGAGTTTCAAGAAGATCGGAGGGGGTCAAAATTTCGGCCAAAAACGACAGTGTTACCCCTTATGTTTTTTTTTCAGGTCAAAACTTTGACATCCGATATCTCGGCTCTGGAAGGGTCTAGAGCCTCCATTTTTGCGCGCTGGTCGAAGTCTCGTGGCCCTCTGTCAGAATCCAGAGTTTCAAGAAGATCGGAGGGGGTCAAAATTTCAGCCAAAAACGACAGTGTTACCCCTTATGTTTTTTTTTCAGGTCAAAACTTTGACATCCGATATCTCGGCTCTGGAAGGGTCTAGAGCCTCCATTTTTGCGCGCTGGTCGAAGTCTCGTGGCCCTCTGTCAGAATCCAGAGTTTCAAGAAGATCGGAGGGGGTCAAAATTTCGGCCAAAAACGACAGTGTTACCCCTTATGTTTTTTTTTCAGGTCAAAACTTTGACATCCGATATCTCGGCTCTGGAAGGGTCTAGAGCCTCCATTTTTGCGCGCTGGTCGAAGTCTCGTGGCCCTCTGTCAGAATCCAGAGTTTCAAGAAGACCGGAGGGGGTCAAAATTTCGGCCAAAAACGACAGTGTTACCCCTTATGTTTTTTTTTCAGGTCAAAACTTTGACATCCGATATCTCGGCTCTGGAAGGGTCTAGAGCCTCCATTTTTGCGCGCTGGTCGAAGTCTCGTGGCCCTCTGTCAGAATCCAGAGTTTCAAGAAGATCGGAGGGGGTCAAAATTTCGGCCAAAAACGACTGTGTTACCCCTTATGTTTTTTTTTCAGGTCAAAACTTTGACATCCGATATCTCGGCTCTGGAAGGGTCTAGAGCCTCCATTTTTGCGCGCTGGTCGAAGTCTCGTGGCCCTCTGTCAGAATCCAGAGTTTCAAGAAGACCGGAGGGGGTCAAAATTTCGGCCAAAAACGACAGTGTTACCCCTTATGTTTTTTTTCAGGTCAAAACTTTGACATCCGATATCTCGGCTCTGGAAGGGTCTAGAGCCTCCATTTTTGCGCGCTGGTCGAAGTCTCGTGGCCCTCTGTCAGAATCCAGAGTTTCAAGAAGATCGGAGGGGGTCAAAATTTCGGCCAAAAACGACTGTGTTACCCCTTATGTTTTTTTTTCAGGTCAAAACTTTGACATCCGATATCTCGGCTCTGGAAGGGTCTAGAGCCTCCATTTTTGCGCGCTGGTCGAAGTCTCGTGGCCCTCTGTCAGAATCCAGAGTTTCAAGAAGATCGGAGGGGGTCAAAATTTCGGCCAAAAACGACAGTGTTACCCCTTATGTTTTTTTTCAGGTCAAAACTTTTACATCCGATATCTCGGCTCTGGAAGGGTCTAGAGCCTCCATTTTTGCGCGCTGGTCGAAGTCTCGTGGCCCTCTGTCAGAATCCAGAGTTTCAAGAAGATCGGAGGGGGTCAAAATTTCGGCCAAAAACGACAGTGTTACCCCTTATGTTTTTTTTCAGGTCAAAACTTTGACATCCGATATCTCGGCTCTGGAAGGGTCTAGAGCCTCCATTTTTGCGCGCTGGTCGAAGTCTCGTGGCCCTCTGTCAGAATCCAGAGTTTCAAGAAGATCGGAGGGGGTCAAAATTTTGGCCAAAAACGACAGTGTTACCCCTTATGTTTTTTTTTTCAGGTCAAAACTTTGACATCCGATATCTCGGCTCTGGAAGGGTCTAGAGCCTCCATTTTTGCGCGCTGGTCGAAGTCTCGTGGCCCTCTGTCAGAATCCAGAGTTTCAAGAAGATCGGAGGGGGTCAAAATTTCGGCCAAAAACGACAGTGTTACCCCTTATGTTTTTTTTTTTCAGGTTAAAACTTTGACATCCGATATCTCGGCTCTGGAAGGGTCTAGAGCCTCCATTTTTGCGCGCTGGTCGAAGTCTCGTGGCCCTCTGTCAGAATCCAGAGTTTCAAGAAGATCGGAGGGGGTCAAAATTTCGGCCAAAGACGACAGTGTTACCCCTTATGTTTTTTTTTCAGGTCAAAACTTTGACATCCGATATCTCGGCTCTGGAAGGGTCTAGAGCCTCCATTTTTGCGCGCTGATCGAAGTCTCGTGGCCCTCTGTCAGAATCCAGAGTTTCAAGAAGATCGGAGGGGGTCAAAATTTCGGCCAAAAACGACAATGTTACCCCTTATGTTTTTTTTTTCAGCTCAAAACTTTGACATCCGATATCTCGGCTCTGGAAGGGTCTAGAGCCTCCATTTTTGCGCGCTGGTCGAAGTCTCGTGGCCCTCTGTCAGAATCCAGAGTTTCAAGAAGATCGGAGGGGGTCAAAATTTCGGCCAAAAACGACAGTGTTACCCCTTATGTTTTTTTTTCAGGTCAAAACTTTGACATCCGATATCTCGGCTCTGGAAGGGTCTAGAGCCTCCATTTTTGCGCGCTGGTCGAAGTCTCGTGGCCCTCTGTCAGAATCCAGAGTTTCAAGAAGATCGGAGGGGGTCAAAATTTCGGCCAAAAACGACAGTGTTACCCCTTATGTTTTTTTTTCAGGTCAAAACTTTGACATCCGATATCTCGGCTCTGGAAGGGTCTAGAGCCTCCATTTTTGCGCGCTGGTCGAAGTCTCGTGGCCCTCTGTCAGAATCCAGAGTTTCAAGAAGATCGGAGGGGGTCAAAATTTCGGCCAAAAACGACAGTGTTACCCCTTATGTTTTTTTTTTCAGGTCAAAACTTTGACATCCGATATCTCGGCTCTGGAAGGGTCTAGAGCCTCCATTTTTGCGCGTTGGTCGAAGTCTCGTGGCCCTCTGTCAGAATCCAGAGTTTCAAGAAGATCGGAGGGGGTCAAAATTTTGGCCAAAAACGACAGTGTTACCCCTTATGTTTTTTTTTTCAGGTCAAAACTTTGACATCCGATATCTCGGCTCTGGAAGGGTCTAGAGCCTCCATTTTTGCGCGCTGGTCGAAGTCTCGTGGCCCTCTGTCAGAATCCAGAGTTTCAAGAAGATCGGAGGGGGTCAAAATTTCGGCCAAAAACGACAGTGTTACCCCTTATGTTTTTTTTTTCAGGTTAAAACTTTGACATCCGATATCTCGGCTCTGGAAGGGTCTAGAGCCTCCATTTTTGCGCGCTGGTCGAAGTCTCGTGGCCCTCTGTCAGAATCCAGAGTTTCAAGAAGATCGGAGGGGGTCAAAATTTCGGCCAAAGACGACAGTGTTACCCCTTATGTTTTTTTTTCAGGTCAAAACTTTGACATCCGATATCTCGGCTCTGGAAGGGTCTAGAGCCTCCATTTTTGCGCGCTGATCGAAGTCTCGTGGCCCTCTGTCAGAATCCAGAGTTTCAAGAAGATCGGAGGGGGTCAAAATTTCGGCCAAAAACGACAATGTTACCCCTTATGTTTTTTTTTTCAGCTCAAAACTTTGACATCCGATATCTCGGCTCTGGAAGGGTCTAGAGCCTCCATTTTTGCGCGCTGGTCGAAGTCTCGTGGCCCTCTGTCAGAATCCAGAGTTTCAAGAAGATCGGAGGGGGTCAAAATTTCGGCCAAAAACGACAGTGTTACCCCTTATGTTTTTTTTTCAGGTCAAAACTTTGACATCCGATATCTCGGCTCTGGAAGGGTCTAGAGCCTCCATTTTTGCGCGCTGGTCGAAGTCTCGTGGCCCTCTGTCAGAATCCAGAGTTTCAAGAAGATCGGAGGGGGTCAAAATTTCGGCCAAAAACGACAGTGTTACCCCTTATGTTTTTTTTTCAGGTCAAAACTTTGACATCCGATATCTCGGCTCTGGAAGGGTCTAGAGCCTCCATTTTTGCGCGCTGGTCGAAGTCTCGTGGCCCTCTGTCAGAATCCAGAGTTTCAAGAAGATCGGAGGGGGTCAAAATTTCGGCCAAAAACGACAGTGTTACCCCTTATGTTTTTTTTTTCAGGTCAAAACTTTGACATCCGATATCTCGGCTCTGGAAGGGTCTAGAGCCTCCATTTTTGCGCGTTGGTCGAAGTCTCGTGGCCCTCTGTCAGAATCCAGAGTTTCAAGAAGATCGGAGGGGGTCAAAATTTCGGCCAAAAACGACAGTGTTACCCCTTATGTTATTTTTTCAGGTCAAAACTTTGACATCCGATATCTCGGCTCTGGAAGGGTCTAGAGCCTCCATTTTTGCGCGCTGGTCGAAGTCTCGTGGCCCTCTGTCAGAATCCAGAGTTTCAAGAAGATCGGAGGGGGTCAAAATTTCGGCCAAAAACGACAGTGTTACCCCTTATGTTTTTTTTTTTTCAGGTCAAAACTTTGACATCCGATATCTCGGCTCTGGAAGGGTCTAGAGCCTCCATTTTTGCGCGCTGGTCGAAGTCTCGTGGCCCTCTGTCAGAATCCAGAGTTTCAAGAAGATCGGAGGGAGTCAAAATTTTGGCCAAAAACGACAGTGTTACCCCTTATGTTTTTTTTTTCAGGTCAAAACTTTGACATCCGATATCTCGGCTCTGGAAGGGTCTAGAGCCTCCATTTTTGCGCGCTGGTCGAAGTCTCGTGGCCCTCTGTCAGAATCCAGAGTTTCAAGAAGATCGGAGGGGGTCAAAATTTTGGCCAAAAACGACAGTGTTACCCCTTATGTTTTTTTTTCAGGTCAAAACTTTGACATCCGATATCTCGGCTCTGGAAGGGTCTAGAGCCTCCATTTTTGCGCGCTGGTCGAAGTCTCGTGGCCCTCTGTCAGAATCCAGAGTTTCAAGAAGATCGGAGGGGGTCAAAATTTCGGCCAAAAACGACAGTGTTACCCCTTATGTTTTTTTTCAGGTCAAAACTTTTACATCCGATATCTCGGCTCTGGAAGGGTCTAGAGCCTCCATTTTCGCGCGCTGGTCGAAGTCTCGTGGCCCTCTGTCAGAATCCAGAGTTTCAAGAAGATCGGAGGGGGTCAAAATTTCGGCCAAAAACGACAGTGTTACCCCTTATGTTTTTTTTTTCAGGTCAAAACTTTGACATCCGATATCTCGGCTCTGGAAGGGTCTAGAGCCTCCATTTTTGCGCGCTGGTCGAAGTCTCGTGGCCCTCTGTCAGAATCCAGAGTTTCAAGAAGATCGGAGGGGGTCAAAATTTCGGCCAAAAACGACAGTGTTACCCCTTATGTTTTTTTTTCAGGTCAAAACTTTGACATCCGATATCTCGGCTCTGGAAGGGTCTAGAGCCTCCATTTTTGCGCGCTGGTCGAAGTCTCGTGGCCCTCTGTCAGAATCCAGAGTTTCAAGAAGATCGGAGGGGGTCAAAATTTCGGCCAAAAACGACAGTGTTACCCCTTATGTTTTTTTTTTCAGGTCAAAACTTTGACATCCGATATCTCGGCTCTGGAAGGGTCTAGAGCCTCCATTTTTGCGCGCTGGTCGAAGTCTCGTGGCCCTCTGTCAGAATCCAGAGTTTCAAGAAGATCGGAGGGGGTCAAAATTTCGGCCAAAAACGACAGTGTTACCCCTTATGTTTTTTTTTCAGGTCAAAACTTTGACATCCGATATCTCGGCTCTGGAAGGGTCTAGAGCCTCCATTTTTGCGCGCTGGTCGAAGTCTCGTGGCCCTCTGTCAGAATCCAGAGTTTCAAGAAGATCGGAGGGGGTCAAAATTTCGGCCAAAAACGACAGTGTTACCCCTTATGTTTTTTTTTCAGGTCAAAACTTTGACATCCGATATCTCGGCTCTGGAAGGGTCTAGAGCCTCCATTTTTGCGCGCTGGTCGAAGTCTCGTGGCCCTCTGTCAGAATCCAGAGTTTCAAGAAGATCGGAGGGGGTCAAAATTTCGGCCAAAAACGACAGTGTTACCCCTTATGTTTTTTTTTCAGGTCAAAACTTTGACATCCGATATCTCGGCTCTGGAAGGGTCTAGAGCCTCCATTTTTGCGCGCTGGTCGAAGTCTCGTGGCCCTCTGTCAGAATCCAGAGTTTCAAGAAGATCGGAGGGGGTCAAAATTTCGGCCAAAAACGACAGTGTTACCCCTTATGTTTTTTTTTTCAGGTCAAAACTTTGACATCCGATATCTCGGCTCTGGAAGGGTCTAGAGCCTCCATTTTTGCGCGCTGGTCGAAGTCTCGTGGCCCTCTGTCAGAATCCAGAGTTTCAAGAAGATCGGAGGGGGTCAAAATTTCGGCCAAAAACGACAGTGTTACCCCTTATGTTTTTTTTTCAGGTCAAAACTTTGACATCCGATATCTCGGCTCTGGAAGGGTCTAGAGCCTCCATTTTTGCGCGCTGGTCGAAGTCTCGTGGCCCTCTGTCAGAATCCAGAGTTTCAAGAAGATCGGAGGGGGTCAAAATTTCAGCCAAAAACGACAGTGTTACCCCTTATGTTTTTTTTTTCAGGTCAAAACTTTGACATCCGATATCTCGGCTCTGGAAGGGTCTAGAGCCTCCATTTTTGCGCGCTGGTCGAAGTCTCGTGGCCCTCTGTCAGAATCCAGAGTTTCAAGAAGATCGGAGGGGGTCAAAATTTCGGCCAAAAACGACAGTGTTACCCCTTATGTTTTTTTTTTTCAGGTCAAAACTTTGACATCCGATATCTCGGCTCTGGAAGGGTCTAGAGCCTCCATTTTTGCGCGCTGGTCGAAGTCTCGTGGCCCTCTGTCAGAATCCAGAGTTTCAAGAAGATCGGAGGGGGTCAAAATTTCGGCCAAAAACGACAGTGTTACCCCTTATGTTTTTTTTTTCAGGTCAAAACTTTGACATCCGATATCTCGGCTCTGGAAGGGTCTAGAGCCTCCATTTTTGCGCGCTGGTCGAAGTCTCGTGGCCCTCTGTCAGAATCCAGAGTTTCAAGAAGATCGGAGGGGGTCAAAATTTCGGCCAAAAACGACAGTGTTACCCCTTATGTTTTTTTTTTCAGGTCAAAACTTTGACATCCGATATCTCGGCTCTGGAAGGGTCTAGAGCCTCAATTTTTGCGCGCTGGTCGAAGTCTCGTGGCCCTCTGTCAGAATCCAGAGTTTCAAGAAGATCGGAGGGGGTCAAAATTTCGGCCAAAAACGACAGTGTTACCCCTTATGTTTTTTTTTCAGGTCAAAACTTTGACATCCGATATCTCGGCTCTGGAAGGGTCTAGAGCCTCCATTTTTGCGCGCTGGTCGAAGTCTCGTGGCCCTCTGTCAGAATCCAGAGTTTCAAGAAGATCGGAGGGGGTCAAAATTTCAGCCTAAAACGACAGTGTTACCCCTTATGTTTTTTTTTTCAGGTCAAAACTTTGACATCCGATATCTCGGCTCTGGAAGGGTCTAGAGCCTCCATTTTTGCGCGCTGGTCGAAGTCTCGTGGCCCTCTGTCAGAATCCAGAGTTTCAAGAAGATCGGAGGGGGTCAAAATTTCGGCCAAAAACGACAGTGTTACCCCTTATGGTTTTTTTTTCAGGTCAAAACTTTGACATCCGATATCTCGGCTCTGGAAGGGTCTAGAGCAGGGGTGGGCAATCTTTTTGGCTCAAGGGCCACACTGGGTTTCAAAATTTGACAGAGGGCCGGCCATTTACGTGGATCACGTAATTTACATAGTATATTAATTTATATGCTATAGATATCCCCATTTAGCATTGTTATATTTTGGGTTTTTTTTTATTTAATTTTATATTTATTTTAATTTTATATATATTTATATTCTTTTTAAATATTGTTTATCCTTAGTATTATTTAATGAGCCTAACAGTAAAGTAGAAACAAAACACCAGCAAGTGTACACGTAGTAGAGTAAAAATTAGAGAAATGGTAAATGGACTGCATTTATATAGCACTTCCATAGACCCAATGGCCACCAAAGCGCTTTACAATTTGCCTCACATTCACCCATTCACACACACATTCATACACCGACGGCAGGCATGCAAGGCGCCATCCAGCTCGTCGGGAGCAGCTGGGGTTAGGTGTCTTGCTCATGGTCCATGGTGCTCACACCTCGACACTTGGTCAGGTGGATCCGAGGATTGAACCAGCAACCTTTCGGTTTGTAGACAACCCACATGAACCACTGAGCCACTGCCGCCCCAATGAATGCCGCACCAATGAAGGAACGTTACATTAATTCAACTTTATTAAAACTCCATATGGTAATCAAATTGCACTTAATACACAAACGTCATACATTTGTGAAAAAAATAAAATAAAAATAAAAATATGTACCAATTTATTTTAAGTATGATAAAATGTAAAAATCAAAAGCAGATAAGAACATTTATTGAACAAACGGCAGAGACGGGAGCGTAGCGAGGCGGGCGATAAAGGTATCCGGAAGCAGTCCAAGAGACAAATACAGAGGAGAAAAGAAACTAAATATCAAAAGAAAAACTAAAAATCAAATGAAAACTAATCAGGTGTACAAGTGGTTACTAACATTTTTTTTTCTCTGTGAGTTTCCAAAAAAGGAAAAAACATTAACGTGCAACAAGGAGCCTTGTTGTGCTTAAGTCGCTGTCTGAAGGAGTGCTGAAATGTCAATGATTCAATCGTGCAAACGTTCTGGTTCCTGGGATATTAGTTATAAATTGCATATGACAAATTACAAAAAATGGTCTGACTCTGCGGCGTGAGTGTAACGGAGGCCAGCTAGTAGTTGCTGTGCGAGTAAACATCACTCCCCGATCTCAATAGGCGCTCTAGCGACAGACACTAGAGGCTGCAGTCTCTAGCCTCCTTGTTAGCGCGCCTGACTCTCATGCCGGAGACCCGGGTTCGAGACCCGCTCGGAGCGGGGCGAGTTGGACCCGGGTGTGTGAGGGGTTACATGAGCTTTGCAATGCAACTGTTATTTATTCACTGTATGGTTTCCATGGTGACGCGTCATTGCTTGTCACGTGACACACCGCAGCACAGCCACAACAGCTCTGAATGAATGAGCTGCTTTATTCAAGTATGGGCTCTATGCACAACTGCACTACTTCCTGAACTTCAGCCAGCTCCTTGTTTCCTGTATACAATTATTGGACAATTTGATTAATTCAGGTGTGCTTGACCTCAGTAGTCACGGCAACAATAATCAAACACACCTGAATTAATCAATGTGTCCAATAATGTCAGACAGGAAACAAGAAGCTGGCTGAAGTTCAGGAAGTAGTGGAGCTGTGCATAGAGCCTATTGCAGGAAAAAGGCAAAATGAATGTGTGACAGGGATGTTGGTTCGGTGAATGGGTGATGGAAGGAGACACAGGGTCGGCGAATACTGGAGCTCATGCACTTTATTGAGTTACTTTCTCTCCCCACAGCGCTTGCTCGCGCTCAGACAATTAATTCAGAATATTTCAAAAACAAATCACATATAAAACAGTACTCTTCCCGCTGGATTCAGCTTCTTAGGTCACAAATGCAGCAACACTCTTTCCACTGAAACAGCTTGCAGCCCAGCGTTTTCTCTCTCTCGACAGCGCGTGCACGAGCTCCCAGTCTCTCTCTCTCCACACTCTGTCAGCACGGCCCGCCTACCGCTCGGCTCCCCCCTCGCTCTCCAGCCACAGACCGCGCTGCACAACGCTCCCCATGCAAATGCAATCTCTATGACAATATTTTAAATACTCGACGGGCCGGATTAAACAGCCTAACGGGCCGCATGTGGCCCGCGGGCCGTAGTTTGCCCACCCCTGGTCTAGAGCCTCCATTTTTGCGCGCTGATCGAAGTCTCGTGGCCCTCTGTCAGAATCCAGAGTTTCAAGAAGATCGGAGGGGGTCAAAATTTCGGCCAAAAACGACAATGTTACCCCTTATGTTTTTTTTTTTCAGCTCAAAACTTTGACATCCGATATCTCGGCTCTGGAAGGGTCTAGAGCCTCCATTTTTGCGCGCTGGTCGAAGTCTCGTGGCCCTCTGTCAGAATCCAGAGTTTCAAGAAGATCGGAGGGGGTCAAAATTTCGGCCAAAAACGACAGTGTTACCCCTTATGTTTTTTTTTCAGGTCAAAACTTTGACATCCGATATCTCGGCTCTGGAAGGGTCTAGAGCCTCCATTTTTGCGCGCTGGTCGAAGTCTCGTGGCCCTCTGTCAGAATCCAGAGTTTCAAGAAGATCGGAGGGGGTCAAAATTTCGGCCAAAAACGACTGTGTTACCCCTTATGTTTTTTTTTCAGGTCAAAACTTTGACATCCGATATCTCGGCTCTGGAAGGGTCTAGAGCCTCCATTTTTGCGCGCTGGTCGAAGTCTCGTGGCCCTCTGTCAGAATCCAGAGTTTCAAGAAGATCGGAGGGGGTCAAAATTTCGGCCAAAAACGACAGTGTTACCCCTTATGTTTTTTTTTTCAGCTCAAAACTTTGACATCCGATATCTCGGCTCTGGAAGGGTCTAGAGCCTCCATTTTTGCGCGCTGGTCGAAGTCTCGTGGCCCTCTGTCAGAATCCAGAGTTTCAAGAAGATCGGAGGGGGTCAAAATTTCGGCCAAAAACGACAGTGTTACCCCTTATGTTTTTTTTTCAGGTCAAAACTTTGACATCCGATATCTCGGCTCTGGAAGGGTCTAGAGCCTCCATTTTTGCGCGCTGGTCGAAGTCTCGTGGCCCTCTGTCAGAATCCAGAAATTCAAGAAGATCGGAGGGGGTCAAAATTTCGGCCAAAAATGACACTGTTACCCCTTATGTTTTTTTTTTCAGGTCAAAACTTTGACATCCGATATCTCGGCTCTGGAAGGGTCTAGAGCCTCCATTTTTGCGCGCTGGTCGAAGTCTCGTGGCCCTCTGTCAGAATCCAGAGTTTCAAGAAGATCGGAGGGGGTCAAAATTTCGGCCAAAAACGACAGTGTTACCCCTTATGTTTTTTTTTCAGGTCAAAACTTTGACATCCGATATCTCGGCTCTGGAAGGGTCTAGAGCCTCCATTTTTGCGCGCTGGTCGAAGTCTCGTGGCCCTCTGTCAGAATCCAGAGTTTCAAGAAGATCGGAGGGGGTCAAAATTTCGGCCAAAAACGACAGTGTTACCCCTTATGTTTTTTTTTCAGCTCAAAACTTTGACATCCGATATCTCGGCTCTGGAAGGGTCTAGAGCCTCCATTTTTGCGCGCTGGTCGAAGTCTCGTGGCCCTCTGTCAGAATCCAGAGTTTCAAGAAGATCGGAGGGGGTCAAAATTTCGGCCAAAAACGACAGTGTTACCCCTTATGTTTTTTTTTTCAGGTCAAAACTTTGACATCCGATATCTCGGCTCTGGAAGGGTCTAGAGCCTCCATTTTTGCGCGCTGGTCGAAGTCTCGTGGCCCTCTGTCAGAATCCAGAGTTTCAAGAAGATCGGAGGGGGTCAAAATTTTGGCCAAAAACGACAGTGTTACCCCTTATGTTTTTTTTTCAGGTCAAAACTTTGACATCCGATATCTCGGCTCTGGAAGGGTCTAGAGCCTCCATTTTTGCGCGCTGGTCGAAGTCTCGTGGCCCTCTGTCAGAACCCAGAGTTTCAAGAAGATCGGAGGGGGTCAAAATTTTGGCCAAAAACGACAGTGTTACCCCTTATGTTTTTTTTTTTCAGGTCAAAACTTTGACATCCGATATCTCGGCTCTGGAAGGGTCTAGAGCCTCCATTTTTGCGCGCTGGTCGAAGTCTCGTGGCCCTCTGTCAGAATCCAGAGTTTCAAGAAGATCGGAGGGGGTCAAAATTTCGGCCAAAAACGACAGTGTTACCCCTTATGTTTTTTTTTCAGGTCAAAACTTTTACATCCGATATCTCGGCTCTGGAAGGGTCTAGAGCCTCCATTTTTGCGCGCTGGTCGAAGTCTCGTGGCCCTCTGTCAGAATCCAGAGTTTCAAGAAGATCGGAGGGGGTCAAAATTTCGGCCAAAAACGACAGTGTTACCCCTTATGTTTTTTTTTTCAGGTCAAAACTTTGACATCCGATATCTCGGCTCTGGAAGGGTCTAGAGCCTCCATTTTTGCGCGCTGGTCGAAGTCTCGTGGCCCTCTGTCAGAATCCAGAGTTTCAAGAAGATCGGAGGGGGTCAAAATTTCGGCCAAAAACGACAGTGTTACCCCTTATGTTTTTTTTTCAGGTCAAAACTTTGACATCCGATATCTCGGCTCTGGAAGGGTCTAGAGCCTCCATTTTTGCGCGCTGGTCGAAGTCTCGTGGCCCTCTGTCAGAATCCAGAGTTTCAAGAAGATCGGAGGGGGTCAAAATTTCGGCCAAAACGACAGTGTTACCCCTTATGTTTTTTTTCAGGTCAAAACTTTGACATCCGATATCTCGGCTCTGGAAGGGTCTAGAGCCTCCATTTTTGCGCGCTGGTCGAAGTCTCGTGGCCCTCTGTCAGAATCCAGAGTTTCAAGAAGATCGGAGGGGGTCAAAATTTCGGCCAAAAACGACAGTGTTACCCCTTATGTTTTTTTTTTCAGGTCAAAACTTTGACATCCGATATCTCGGCTCTGGAAGGGTCTAGAGCCTCCATTTTTGCGCGCTGGTCGAAGTCTCGTGGCCCTCTGTCAGAATCCAGAGTTTCAAGAAGATCGGAGGGGGTCAAAATTTCGGCCAAAAACGACAGTGTTACCCCTTATGTTTTTTTTTCAGGTCAAAACTTTGACATCCGATATCTCGGCTCTGGAAGGGTCTAGAGCCTCCATTTTTGCGCGCTGGTCGAAGTCTCGTGGCCCTCTGTCAGAATCCAGAGTTTCAAGAAGATCGGAGGGGGTCAAAATTTCGGCCAAAAACGACAGTGTTACCCCTTATGTTTTTTTTTCAGGTCAAAACTTTGACATCCGATATCTCGGCTCTGGAAGGGTCTAGAGCCTCCATTTTTGCGCGCTGGTCGAAGTCTCGTGGCCCTCTGTCAGAATCCAGAGTTTCAAGAAGATCGGAGGGGGTCAAAATTTCGGCCAAAAACGACAGTGTTACCCCTTATGTTTTTTTTTTCAGGTCAAAACTTTGACATCCGATATCTCGGCTCTGGAAGGGTCTAGAGCCTCCATTTTTGCGCGCTGGTCGAAGTCTCGTGGCCCTCTGTCAGAATCCAGAGTTTCAAGAAGATCGGAGGGGGTCAAAATTTCGGCCAAAAACGACAGTGTTACCCCTTATGTTTTTTTTTCAGGTCAAAACTTTGACATCCGATATCTCGGCTCTGGAAGGGTCTAGAGCCTCCATTTTTGCGCGCTGGTCGAAGTCTCGTGGCCCTCTGTCAGAATCCAGAGTTTCAAGAAGATCGGAGGGGGTCAAAATTTCGGCCAAAAACGACTGTGTTACCCCTTATGTTTTTTTTTCAGGTCAAAACTTTGACATCCGATATCTCGGCTCTGGAAGGGTCTAGAGCCTCCATTTTTGCGCGCTGGTCGAAGTCTCGTGGCCCTCTGTCAGAATCCAGAGTTTCAAGAAGATCGGAGGGGGTCAAAATTTCGGCCAAAAACGACAGTGTTACCCCTTATGTTTTTTTTTTCAGGTCAAAACTTTGACATCCGATATCTCGGCTCTGGAAGGGTCTAGAGCCTCCATTTTTGCGCGCTGGTCGAAGTCTCGTGGCCCTCTGTCAGAATCCAGAGTTTCAAGAAGATCGGAGGGGGTCAAAATTTCGGCCAAAAACGACAGTGTTACCCCTTATGTTTTTTTTTCAGGTCAAAACTTTGACATCCGATATCTCGGCTCTGGAAGGGTCTAGAGCCTCCATTTTTGCGCGCTGGTCGAAGTCTCGTGGCCCTCTGTCAGAATCCAGAGTTTCAAGAAGATCGGAGGGGGTCAAAATTTCAGCCAAAAACGACAGTGTTACCCCTTATGTTTTTTTTTTCAGGTCAAAACTTTGACATCCGATATCTCGGCTCTGGAAGGGTCTAGAGCCTCCATTTTTGCGCGCTGGTCGAAGTCTCGTGGCCCTCTGTCAGAATCCAGAGTTTCAAGAAGATCGGAGGGGGTCAAAATTTCGGCCAAAAACGACAGTGTTACCCCTTATGTTTTTTTTTTCAGGTCAAAACTTTGACATCCGATATCTCGGCTCTGGAAGGGTCTAGAGCCTCCATTTTTGCGCGCTGGTCGAAGTCTCGTGGCCCTCTGTCAGAATCCAGAGTTTCAAGAAGATCGGAGGGGGTCAAAATTTCGGCCAAAAACGACAGTGTTACCCCTTATGTTTTTTTTTTCAGGTCAAAACTTTGACATCCGATATCTCGGCTCTGGAAGGGTCTAGAGCCTCCATTTTTGCGCGTTGGTCGAAGTCTCGTGGCCCTCTGTCAGAATCCAGAGTTTCAAGAAGATCGGAGGGGGTCAAAATTTTGGCCAAAAACGACAGTGTTACCCCTTATGTTTTTTTTTTCAGGTCAAAACTTTGACATCCGATATCTCGGCTCTGGAAGGGTCTAGAGCCTCCATTTTTGCGCGCTGGTCGAAGTCTCGTGGCCCTCTGTCAGAATCCAGAGTTTCAAGAAGATCGGAGGGGGTCAAAATTTCGGCCAAAAACGACAGTGTTACCCCTTATGTTTTTTTTTCAGGTCAAAACTTTGACATCCGATATCTCGGCTCTGGAAGGGTCTAGAGCCTCCATTTTTGCGCGCTGGTCGAAGTCTCGTGGCCCTCTGTCAGAATCCAGAGTTTCAAGAAGATCGGAGGGGGTCAAAATTTCGGCCAAAAACGACTGTGTTACCCCTTATGTTTTTTTTTCAGGTCAAAACTTTGACATCCGATATCTCGGCTCTGGAAGGGTCTAGAGCCTCCATTTTTGCGCGCTGGTCGAAGTCTCGTGGCCCTCTGTCAGAATCCAGAGTTTCAAGAAGATCGGAGGGGGTCAAAATTTCGGCCAAAAACGACAGTGTTACCCCTTATGTTTTTTTTTTCAGCTCAAAACTTTGACATCCGATATCTCGGCTCTGGAAGGGTCTAGAGCCTCCATTTTTGCGCGCTGGTCGAAGTCTCGTGGCCCTCTGTCAGAATCCAGAGTTTCAAGAAGATCGGAGGGGGTCAAAATTTCGGCCAAAAACGACAGTGTTACCCCTTATGTTTTTTTTTTCAGGTCAAAACTTTGACATCCGATATCTCGGCTCTGGAAGGGTCTAGAGCCTCCATTTTTGCGCGCTGGTCGAAGTCTCGTGGCCCTCTGTCAGAATCCAGAAATTCAAGAAGATCGGAGGGGGTCAAAATTTCGGCCAAAAATGACACTGTTACCCCTTATGTTTTTTTTTTCAGGTCAAAACTTTGACATCCGATATCTCGGCTCTGGAAGGGTCTAGAGCCTCCATTTTTGCGCGCTGGTCAAAGTCTCGTGGCCCTCTGTCAGAATCCAGAGTTTCAAGAAGATCGGAGGGGGTCAAAATTTCGGCCAAAAACGACAGTGTTACCCCTTATGTTTTTTTTTCAGGTCAAAACTTTGACATCCGATATCTCGGCTCTGGAAGGGTCTAGAGCCTCCATTTTTGCGCGCTGGTCGAAGTCTCGTGGCCCTCTGTCAGAATCCAGAGTTTCAAGAAGATCGGAGGGGGTCAAAATTTCGGCCAAAAACGACAGTGTTACCCCTTATGTTTTTTTTCAGCTCAAAACTTTGACATCCGATATCTCGGCTCTGGAAGGGTCTAGAGCCTCCATTTTTGCGCGCTGGTCGAAGTCTCGTGGCCCTCTGTCAGAATCCAGAGTTTCAAGAAGATCGGAGGGGGTCAAAATTTCGGCCAAAAACGACAGTGTTACCCCTTATGTTTTTTTTTTCAGGTCAAAACTTTGACATCCGATATCTCGGCTCTGGAAGGGTCTAGAGCCTCCATTTTTGCGCGCTGGTCGAAGTCTCGTGGCCCTCTGTCAGAATCCAGAGTTTCAAGAAGATCGGAGGGGGTCAAAATTTTGGCCAAAAACGACAGTGTTACCCCTTATGTTTTTTTTTTCAGGTCAAAACTTTGACATCCGATATCTCGGCTCTGGAAGGGTCTAGAGCCTCCATTTTTGCGCGCTGGTCGAAGTCTCGTGGCCCTCTGTCAGAATCCAGAGTTTCAAGAAGATCGGAGGGGGTCAAAATTTTGGCCAAAAACGACAGTGTTACCCCTTATGTTTTTTTTTTCAGGTCAAAACTTTGACATCCGATATCTCGGCTCTGGAAGGGTCTAGAGCCTCCATTTTTGCGCGCTGGTCGAAGTCTCGTGGCCCTCTGTCAGAATCCAGAGTTTCAAGAAGATCGGAGGGGGTCAAAATTTCGGCCAAAACGACAGTGTTACCCCTTATGTTTTTTTTTCAGGTCAAAACTTTGACATCCGATATCTCGGCTCTGGAAGGGTCTAGAGCCTCCATTTTTGCGCGCTGGTCGAAGTCTCGTGGCCCTCTGTCAGAATCCAGAGTTTCAAGAAGATCGGAGGGGGTCAAAATTTCGGCCAAAAACGACAGTGTTACCCCTTATGTTTTTTTTTTCAGGTCAAAACTTTGACATCCGATATCTCGGCTCTGGAAGGGTCTAGAGCCTCCATTTTTGCGCGCTGGTCGAAGTCTCGTGGCCCTCTGTCAGAATCCAGAGTTTCAAGAAGATCGGAGGGGGTCAAAATTTCGGCCAAAAACGACAGTGTTACCCCTTATGTTTTTTTTTTCAGGTCAAAACTTTGACATCCGATATCTCGGCTCTGGAAGGGTCTAGAGCCTCCATTTTTGCGCGCTGGTCGAAGTCTCGTGGCCCTCTGTCAGAATCCAGAGTTTCAAGAAGATCGGAGGGGGTCAAAATTTCGGCCAAAAACGACAGTGTTACCCCTTATGTTTTTTTTTTCAGGTCAAAACTTTGACATCCGATATCTCGCTCTGGAAGGGTCTAGAGCCTCCATTTTTGCGCGCTGGTCGAAGTCTCGTGGCCCTCTGTCAGAATCCAGAGTTTCAAGAAGATCGGAGGGGGTCAAAATTTCGGCCAAAAACGACAGTGTTACCCCTTATGTTTTTTTTTCAGGTCAAAACTTTGACATCCGATATCTCGGCTCTGGAAGGGTCTAGAGCCTCCATTTTTGCGCGCTGGTCGAAGTCTCGTGGCCCTCTGTCAGAATCCAGAGTTTCAAGAAGATCGGAGGGGGTCAAAATTTCGGCCAAAAACGACAGTGTTACCCCTTATGTTTTTTTTTTCAGGTCAAAACTTTGACATCCGATATCTCGGCTCTGGAAGGGTCTAGAGCCTCCATTTTTGCGCGCTGGTCGAAGTCTCGTGGCCCTCTGTCAGAATCCAGAGTTTCAAGAAGATCGGAGGGGGTCAAAATTTCGGCCAAAAACGACAGTGTTACCCCTTATGTTTTTTTTTCAGGTCAAAACTTTGACATCCGATATCTCGGCTCTGGAAGGGTCTAGAGCCTCCATTTTTGCGCGCTGGTCGAAGTCTCGTGGCCCTCTGTCAGAATCCAGAGTTTCAAGAAGATCGGAGGGGGTCAAAATTTCGGCCAAAAACGACAGTGTTACCCCTTATGTTTTTTTTTTCAGGTCAAAACTTTGACATCCGATATCTCGGCTCTGGAAGGGTCTAGAGCCTCCATTTTTGCGCGCTGGTCGAAGTCTCGTGGCCCTCTGTCAGAATCCAGAGTTTCAAGAAGATCGGAGGGGATCAAAATTTCGGCCAAAAATGACAGTGTTACCCCTTATGTTTTTTTTTCAGGTCAAAACTTTGACATCCGATATCTCGGCTCTGGAAGGGTCTAGAGCCTCCATTTTTGCGCGCTGGTCGAAGTCTCGTGGCCCTCTGTCAGAATCCAGAGTTTCAAGAAGATCGGAGGGGGTCAAAATTTCGGCCAAAAACGACAGTGTTACCCCTTATGTTTTTTTTTCAGGTCAAAACTTTGACATCCGATATCTCGGCTCTGGAAGGGTCTAGAGCCTCCATTTTTGCGCGCTGGTCGAAGTCTCGTGGCCCTCTGTCAGAATCCAGAGTTTCAAGAAGATCGGAGGGGGTCAAAATTTCGGCCAAAAACGACAGTGTTACCCCTTATGTTTTTTTTTTCAGGTCAAAACTTTGACATCCGATATCTCGGCTCTGGAAGGGTCTAGAGCCTCCATTTTTGCGCGCTGGTCGAAGTCTCGTGGCCCTCTGTCAGAATCCAGAGTTTCAAGAAGATCGGAGGGGGTCAAAATTTCGGCCAAAAACGACAGTGTTACCCCTTATGTTTTTTTTTCAGGTCAAAACTTTGACATCCGATATCTCGGCTCTGGAAGGGTCTAGAGCCTCCATTTTTGCGCGCTGGTCGAAGTCTCGTGGCCCTCTGTCAGAATCCAGAGTTTCAAGAAGATCGGAGGGGGTCAAAATTTCGGCCAAAAACGACAGTGTTACCCCTTATGTTTTTTTTTCAGGTCAAAACTTTGACATCCGATATCTCGGCTCTGGAAGGGTCTAGAGCCTCCATTTTTGCGCGCTGGTCGAAGTCTCGTGGCCCTCTGTCAGAATCCAGAGTTTCAAGAAGATCGGAGGGGGTCAAAATTTCGGCCAAAAACGACAGTGTTACCCCTTATGTTTTTTTTTCAGGTCAAAACTTTGACATCCGATATCTCGGCTCTGGAAGGGTCTAGAGCCTCCATTTTTGCGCGCTGGTCGAAGTCTCGTGGCCCTCTGTCAGAATCCAGAGTTTCAAGAAGATCGGAGGGGGTCAAAATTTCGGCCAAAAACGACAGTGTTACCCCTTATGTTTTTTTTTCAGGTCAAAACTTTGACATCCGATATCTCGGCTCTGGAAGGGTCTAGAGCCTCCATTTTTGCGCGCTGGTCGAAGTCTCGTGGCCCTCTGTCAGAATCCAGAGTTTCAAGAAGATCGGAGGGGGTCAAAATTTCGGCCAAAAACGACAGTGTTACCCCTTATGTTTTTTTTTTCAGGTCAAAACTTTGACATCCGATATCTCGGCTCTGGAAGGGTCTAGAGCCTCCATTTTTGCGCGCTGGTCGAAGTCTCGTGGCCCTCTGTCAGAATCCAGAGTTTCAAGAAGATCGGAGGGGGTCAAAATTTCGGCCAAAAACGACAGTGTTACCCCTTATGTTTTTTTTTCAGGTCAAAACTTTGACATCCGATATCTCGGCTCTGGAAGGGTCTAGAGCCTCCATTTTTGCGCGCTGGTCGAAGTCTCGTGGCCCTCTGTCAGAATCCAGAGTTTCAAGAAGATCGGAGGGGGTCAAAATTTCGGCCAAAAACGACAGTGTTACCCCTTATGTTTTTTTTCAGGTCAAAACTTTGACATCCGATATCTCGGCTCTGGAAGGGTCTAGAGCCTCCATTTTTGCGCGCTGGTCGAAGTCTCGTGGCCCTCTGTCAGAATCCAGAGTTTCAAGAAGATCGGAGGGGGTCAAAATTTCGGCCAAAAACGACAGTGTTACCCCTTATGTTTTTTTTTTCAGGTCAAAACTTTGACATCCGATATCTCGGCTCTGGAAGGGTCTAGAGCCTCCATTTTTGCGCGCTGGTCGAAGTCTCGTGGCCCTCTGTCAGAATCCAGAGTTTCAAGAAGATCGGAGGGGGTCAAAATTTCGGCCAAAAACGACAGTGTTACCCCTTATGTTTTTTTTTTCAGGTCAAAACTTTGACATCCGATATCTCAGGCTCTGGAAGGGTCTAGAGCCTCCGATTTTTGCGCGCTGGTCGAAGTCTCGTGGCCCTCTGTCAGAATCCAGAGTTTCAAGAAGATCGGAGGGGGTCAAAATTTCGGCCAAAAACGACAGTGTTACCCCTTATGTTTTTTTTTTCAGGTCAAAACTTTGACATCCGATATCTCGGCTCTGGAAGGGTCTAGAGCCTCCATTTTTGCGCGCTGGTCGAAGTCTCGTGGCCCTCTGTCAGAATCCAGAGTTTCAAGAAGATCGGAGGGGGTCAAAATTTCGGCCAAAAACGACAGTGTTACCCCTTATGTTTTTTTTTCAGGTCAAAACTTTGACATCCGATATCTCGGCTCTGGAAGGGTCTAGAGCCTCCATTTTTGCGCGCTGGTCGAAGTCTCGTGGCCCTCTGTCAGAATCCAGAGTTTCAAGAAGATCGGAGGGGGTCAAAATTTCGGCCAAAAACGACAGTGTTACCCCTTATGTTTTTTTTTCAGGTCAAAACTTTGACATCCGATATCTCGGCTCTGGAAGGGTCTAGAGCCTCCATTTTTGCGCGCTGGTCGAAGTCTCGTGGCCCTCTGTCAGAATCCAGAGTTTCAAGAAGATCGGAGGGGGTCAAAATTTCGGCCAAAAACGACAGTGTTACCCCTTATGTTTTTTTTTTCAGGTCAAAACTTTGACATCCGATATCTCGGCTCTGGAAGGGTCTAGAGCCTCCATTTTTGCGCGCTGGTCGAAGTCTCGTGGCCCTCTGTCAGAATCCAGAGTTTCAAGAAGATCGGAGGGGGTCAAAATTTCGGCCAAAAACGACAGTGTTACCCCTTATGTTTTTTTTTCAGGTCAAAACTTTGACATCCGATATCTCGGCTCTGGAAGGGTCTAGAGCCTCCATTTTTGCGCGCTGGTCGAAGTCTCGTGGCCCTCTGTCAGAATCCAGAGTTTCAAGAAGATCGGAGGGGGTCAAAATTTCGGCCAAAAACGACAGTGTTACCCCTTATGTTTTTTTTTTCAGGTCAAAACTTTGACATCCGATATCTCGGCTCTGGAAGGGTCTAGAGCCTCCATTTTTGCGCGCTGGTCGAAGTCTCGTGGCCCTCTGTCAGAATCCAGAGTTTCAAGAAGATCGGAGGGGGTCAAAATTTCGGCCAAAAACGACAGTGTTACCCCTTATGTTTTTTTTTTCAGGTCAAAACTTTGACATCCGATATCTCGGCTCTGGAAGGGTCTAGAGCCTCCATTTTTGCGCGCTGGTCGAAGTCTCGTGGCCCTCTGTCAGAATCCAGAGTTTCAAGAAGATCGGAGGGGGTCAAAATTTCGGCCAAAAACGACAGTGTTACCCCTTATGTTTTTTTTTCAGGTCAAAACTTTGACATCCGATATCTCGGCTCTGGAAGGGTCTAGAGCCTCCATTTTTGCGCGCTGGTCGAAGTCTCGTGGCCCTCTGTCAGAATCCAGAGTTTCAAGAAGATCGGAGGGGGTCAAAATTTCGGCCAAAAACGACAGTGTTACCCCTTATGTTTTTTTTTTCAGGTCAAAACTTTGACATCCGATATCTCGGCTCTGGAAGGGTCTAGAGCCTCCATTTTTGCGCGCTGGTCGAAGTCTCGTGGCCCTCTGTCAGAATCCAGAGTTTCAAGAAGATCGGAGGGGGTCAAAATTTCGGCCAAAAACGACAGTGTTACCCCTTATGTTTTTTTTTCAGGTCAAAACTTTGACATCCGATATCTCGGCTCTGGAAGGGTCTAGAGCCTCCATTTTTGCGCGCTGGTCGAAGTCTCGTGGCCCTCTGTCAGAATCCAGAGTTTCAAGAAGATCGGAGGGGGTCAAAATTTCGGCCAAAAACGACAGTGTTACCCCTTATGTTTTTTTTTTCAGGTCAAAACTTTGACATCCGATATCTCGGCTCTGGAAGGGTCTAGAGCCTCCATTTTTGCGCGCTGGTCGAAGTCTCGTGGCCCTCTGTCAGAATCCAGAGTTTCAAGAAGATCGGAGGGGGTCAAAATTTCGGCCAAAAACGACAGTGTTACCCCTTATGTTTTTTTTTTCAGGTCAAAACTTTGACATCCGATATCTCGGCTCTGGAAGGGTCTAGAGCCTCCATTTTTGCGCGCTGGTCGAAGTCTCGTGGCCCTCTGTCAGAATCCAGAGTTTCAAGAAGATCGGAGGGGGTCAAATTTCGGCCAAAAACGACAGTGTTACCCCTTATGTTTTTTTTTCAGGTCAAAACTTTGACATCCGATATCTCGGCTCTGGAAGGGTCTAGAGCCTCCATTTTTGCGCGCTGGTCGAAGTCTCGTGGCCCTCTGTCAGAATCCAGAGTTTCAAGAAGATCGGAGGGGGTCAAAATTTCGGCCAAAAACGACAGTGTTACCCCTTATGTTTTTTTTTTCAGGTCAAAACTTTGACATCCGATATCTCGGCTCTGGAAGGGTCTAGAGCCTCCATTTTTGCGCGCTGGTCGAAGTCTCGTGGCCCTCTGTCAGAATCCAGAGTTTCAAGAAGATCGGAGGGGGTCAAAATTTCGGCCAAAAACGACAGTGTTACCCCTTATGTTTTTTTTTCAGGTCAAAACTTTGACATCCGATATCTCGGCTCTGGAAGGGTCTAGAGCCTCCATTTTTGCGCGCTGGTCGAAGTCTCGTGGCCCTCTGTCAGAATCCAGAGTTTCAAGAAGATCGGAGGGGGTCAAAATTTCGGCCAAAAACGACAGTGTTACCCCTTATGTTTTTTTTTCAGCTCAAAACTTTGACATCCGATATCTCGGCTCTGGAAGGGTCTAGAGCCTCCATTTTTGCGCGCTGGTCGAAGTCTCGTGGCCCTCTGTCAGAATCCAGAGTTTCAAGAAGATCGGAGGGGGTCAAAATTTCGGCCAAAAACGACAGTGTTACCCCTTATGTTTTTTTTTCAGGTCAAAACTTTGACATCCGATATCTCGGCTCTGGAAGGGTCTAGAGCCTCCATTTTTGCGCGCTGGTCGAAGTCTCGTGGCCCTCTGTCAGAATCCAGAAATTCAAGAAGATCGGAGGGGGTCAAAATTTCGGCCAAAAATGACACTGTTACCCCTTATGTTTTTTTTTTCAGGTCAAAACTTTGACATCCGATATCTCGGCTCTGGAAGGGTCTAGAGCCTCCATTTTTGCGCGCTGGTCGAAGTCTCGTGGCCCTCTGTCAGAATCCAGAGTTTCAAGAAGATCGGAGGGGGTCAAAATTTCGGCCAAAAACGACAGTGTTACCCCTTATGTTTTTTTTTCAGGTCAAAACTTTGACATCCGATATCTCGGCTCTGGAAGGGTCTAGAGCCTCCATTTTTGCGCGCTGGTCGAAGTCTCGTGGCCCTCTGTCAGAATCCAGAGTTTCAAGAAGATCGGAGGGGGTCAAAATTTCGGCCAAAAACGACAGTGTTACCCCTTATGTTTTTTTTTCAGGTCAAAACTTTGACATCCGATATCTCGGCTCTGGAAGGGTCTAGAGCCTCCATTTTTGCGCGCTGGTCGAAGTCTCGTGGCCCTCTGTCAGAATCCAGAGTTTCAAGAAGATCGGAGGGGGTCAAAATTTCGGCCAAAAACGACAGTGTTACCCCTTATGTTTTTTTTTCAGGTCAAAACTTTGACATCCGAATATCTCGGCTCTGGAAGGGTCTAGAGCCTCCATTTTTGCGCGCTGGTCGAAGTCTCGTGGCCCTCTGTCAGAATCCAGAGTTTCAAGAAGATCGGAGGGGGTCAAAATTTCGGCCAAAAACGACAGTGTTACCCCTTATGTTTTTTTTTCAGCTCAAAACTTTGACATCCGATATCTCGGCTCTGGAAGGGTCTAGAGCCTCCATTTTTGCGCGCTGGTCGAAGTCTCGTGGCCCTCTGTCAGAATCCAGAGTTTCAAGAAGATCGGAGGGGGTCAAAATTTCGGCCAAAAACGACAGTGTTACCCCTTATGTTTTTTTTTCAGGTCAAAACTTTGACATCCGATATCTCGGCTCTGGAAGGGTCTAGAGCCTCCATTTTTGCGCGCTGGTCGAAGTCTCGTGGCCCTCTGTCAGAATCCAGAGTTTCAAGAAGATCGGAGGGGGTCAAAATTTCGGCCAAAAACGACACTGTTACCCCTTATGTTTTTTTTTTCAGGTCAAAACTTTGACATCCGATATCTCGGCTCTGGAAGGGTCTAGAGCCTCCATTTTTGCGCGCTGGTCGAAGTCTCGTGGCCCTCTGTCAGAATCCAGAGTTTCAAGAAGATCGGAGGGGGTCAAAATTTCGGCCAAAAACGACAGTGTTACCCCTTATGTTTTTTTTTTCAGGTCAAAACTTTGACATCCGATATCTCGGCTCTGGAAGGGTCTAGAGCCTCCATTTTTGCGCGCTGGTCGAAGTCTCGTGGCCCTCTGTCAGAATCCAGAGTTTCAAGAAGATCGGAGGGGGTCAAAATTTCGGCCAAAAACGACAGTGTTACCCCTTATGTTTTTTTTTCAGGTCAAAACTTTGACATCCGATATCTCGGCTCTGGAAGGGTCTAGAGCCTCCATTTTTGCGCGCTGGTCGAAGTCTCGTGGCCCTCTGTCAGAATCCAGAGTTTCAAGAAGATCGGAGGGGGTCAAAATTTCGGCCAAAAACGACAGTGTTACCCCTTATGTTTTTTTTTCAGGTCAAAACTTTGACATCCGATATCTCGGCTCTGGAAGGGTCTAGAGCCTCCATTTTTGCGCGCTGGTCGAAGTCTCGTGGCCCTCTGTCAGAATCCAGAGTTTCAAGAAGATCGGAGGGGGTCAAAATTTCGGCCAAAAACGACAGTGTTACCCCTTATGTTTTTTTTTCAGGTCAAAACTTTGACATCCGATATCTCGGCTCTGGAAGGGTCTAGAGCCTCCATTTTTGCGCGCTGGTCGAAGTCTCGTGGCCCTCTGTCAGAATCCAGAGTTTCAAGAAGATCGGAGGGGGTCAAAATTTCGGCCAAAAACGACAGTGTTACCCCTTATGTTTTTTTTTCAGGTCAAAACTTTGACATCCGATATCTCGGCTCTGGAAGGGTCTAGAGCCTCCATTTTTGCGCGCTGGTCGAAGTCTCGTGGCCCTCTGTCAGAATCCAGAGTTTCAAGAAGATCGGAGGGGGTCAAAATTTCGGCCAAAAACGACAGTGTTACCCCTTATGTTTTTTTTTCAGGTCAAAACTTTGACATCCGATATCTCGGCTCTGGAAGGGTCTAGAGCCTCCATTTTTGCGCGCTGGTCGAAGTCTCGTGGCCCTCTGTCAGAATCCAGAGTTTCAAGAAGATCGGAGGGGGTCAAAATTTCGGCCAAAAACGACAGTGTTACCCCTTATGTTTTTTTTTCAGGTCAAAACTTTGACATCCGATATCTCGGCTCTGGAAGGGTCTAGAGCCTCCATTTTTGCGCGCTGGTCGAAGTCTCGTGGCCCTCTGTCAGAATCCAGAGTTTCAAGAAGATCGGAGGGGGTCAAAATTTCGGCCAAAAACGACAGTGTTACCCCTTATGTTTTTTTTTCAGGTCAAAACTTTGACATCCGATATCTCGGCTCTGGAAGGGTCTAGAGCCTCCATTTTTGCGCGCTGGTCGAAGTCTCGTGGCCCTCTGTCAGAATCCAGAGTTTCAAGAAGATCGGAGGGGGTCAAAATTTCGGCCAAAAACGACAGTGTTACCCCTTATGTTTTTTTTTTCAGGTCAAAACTTTGACATCCGATATCTCGGCTCTGGAAGGGTCTAGAGCCTCCATTTTTGCGCGCTGGTCGAAGTCTCGTGGCCCTCTGTCAGAATCCAGAGTTTCAAGAAGATCGGAGGGGGTCAAAATTTCGGCCAAAAACGACAGTGTTACCCCTTATGTTTTTTTTTCAGGTCAAAACTTTGACATCCGATATCTCGGCTCTGGAAGGGTCTAGAGCCTCCATTTTTGCGCGCTGGTCGAAGTCTCGTGGCCCTCTGTCAGAATCCAGAGTTTCAAGAAGATCGGAGGGGGTCAAAATTTCGGCCAAAAACGACACTGTTACCCCTTATGTTTTTTTTTCAGGTCAAAACTTTGACATCCGATATCTCGGCTCTGGAAGGGTCTAGAGCCTCCATTTTTGCGCGCTGGTCGAAGTCTCGTGGCCCTCTGTCAGAATCCAGAGTTTCAAGAAGATCGGAGGGGGTCAAAATTTCGGCCAAAAACGACAGTGTTACCCCTTATGTTTTTTTTTCAGGTCAAAACTTTGACATCCGATATCTCGGCTCTGGAAGGGTCTAGAGCCTCCATTTTTGCGCGCTGGTCGAAGTCTCGTGGCCCTCTGTCAGAATCCAGAGTTTCAAGAAGATCGGAGGGGGTCAAAATTTCGGCCAAAAACGACAGTGTTACCCCTTATGTTTTTTTTTCAGGTCAAAACTTTGACATCCGATATCTCGGCTCTGGAAGGGTCTAGAGCCTCCATTTTTGCGCGCTGGTCGAAGTCTCGTGGCCCTCTGTCAGAATCCAGAGTTTCAAGAAGATCGGAGGGGGTCAAAATTTCGGCCAAAAACGACAGTGTTACCCCTTATGTTTTTTTTTCAGGTCAAAACTTTGACATCCGATATCTCGGCTCTGGAAGGGTCTAGAGCCTCCATTTTTGCGCGCTGGTCGAAGTCTCGTGGCCCTCTGTCAGAATCCAGAGTTTCAAGAAGATCGGAGGGGGTCAAAATTTCGGCCAAAAACGACAGTGTTACCCCTTATGTTTTTTTTTCAGGTCAAAACTTTGACATCCGATATCTCGGCTCTGGAAGGGTCTAGAGCCTCCATTTTTGCGCGCTGGTCGAAGTCTCGTGGCCCTCTGTCAGAATCCAGAGTTTCAAGAAGATCGGAGGGGGTCAAAATTTCGGCCAAAAACGACAGTGTTACCCCTTATGTTTTTTTTTCAGGTCAAAACTTTGACATCCGATATCTCGGCTCTGGAAGGGTCTAGAGCCTCCATTTTTGCGCGCTGGTCGAAGTCTCGTGGCCCTCTGTCAGAATCCAGAGTTTCAAGAAGATCGGAGGGGGTCAAAATTTCGGCCAAAAACGACAGTGTTACCCCTTATGTTTTTTTTTCAGGTCAAAACTTTGACATCCGATATCTCGGCTCTGGAAGGGTCTAGAGCCTCCATTTTTGCGCGCTGGTCGAAGTCTCGTGGCCCTCTGTCAGAATCCAGAGTTTCAAGAAGATCGGAGGGGGTCAAAATTTCGGCCAAAAACGACAGTGTTACCCCTTATGTTTTTTTTTCAGGTCAAAACTTTGACATCCGATATCTCGGCTCTGGAAGGGTCTAGAGCCTCCATTTTTGCGCGCTGGTCGAAGTCTCGTGGCCCTCTGTCAGAATCCAGAGTTTCAAGAAGATCGGAGGGGGTCAAAATTTCGGCCAAAAACGACAGTGTTACCCCTTATGTTTTTTTTTCAGGTCAAAACTTTGACATCCGATATCTCGGCTCTGGAAGGGTCTAGAGCCTCCATTTTTGCGCGCTGGTCGAAGTCTCGTGGCCCTCTGTCAGAATCCAGAGTTTCAAGAAGATCGGAGGGGGTCAAAATTTCGGCCAAAAACGACAGTGTTACCCCTTATGTTTTTTTTTCAGGTCAAAACTTTGACATCCGATATCTCGGCTCTGGAAGGGTCTAGAGCCTCCATTTTTGCGCGCTGGTCGAAGTCTCGTGGCCCTCTGTCAGAATCCAGAGTTTCAAGAAGATCGGAGGGGGTCAAAATTTCGGCCAAAAACGACAGTGTTACCCCTTATGTTTTTTTTTCAGGTCAAAACTTTGACATCCGATATCTCGGCTCTGGAAGGGTCTAGAGCCTCCATTTTTGCGCGCTGGTCGAAGTCTCGTGGCCCTCTGTCAGAATCCAGAGTTTCAAGAAGATCGGAGGGGGTCAAAATTTCGGCCAAAAACGACAGTGTTACCCCTTATGTTTTTTTTTCAGGTCAAAACTTTGACATCCGATATCTCGGCTCTGGAAGGGTCTAGAGCCTCCATTTTTGCGCGCTGGTCGAAGTCTCGTGGCCCTCTGTCAGAATCCAGAGTTTCAAGAAGATCGGAGGGGGTCAAAATTTCGGCCAAAAACGACAGTGTTACCCCTTATGTTTTTTTTTCAGGTCAAAACTTTGACATCCGATATCTCGGCTCTGGAAGGGTCTAGAGCCTCCATTTTTGCGCGCTGGTCGAAGTCTCGTGGCCCTCTGTCAGAATCCAGAGTTTCAAGAAGATCGGAGGGGGTCAAAATTTCGGCCAAAAACGACAGTGTTACCCCTTATGTTTTTTTTTCAGGTCAAAACTTTGACATCCGATATCTCGGCTCTGGAAGGGTCTAGAGCCTCCATTTTTGCGCGCTGGTCGAAGTCTCGTGGCCCTCTGTCAGAATCCAGAGTTTCAAGAAGATCGGAGGGGGTCAAAATTTCGGCCAAAAACGACAGTGTTACCCCTTATGTTTTTTTTTCAGGTCAAAACTTTGACATCCGATATCTCGGCTCTGGAAGGGTCTAGAGCCTCCATTTTTGCGCGCTGGTCGAAGTCTCGTGGCCCTCTGTCAGAATCCAGAGTTTCAAGAAGATCGGAGGGGGTCAAAATTTCGGCCAAAAACGACAGTGTTACCCCTTATGTTTTTTTTTCAGGTCAAAACTTTGACATCCGATATCTCGGCTCTGGAAGGGTCTAGAGCCTCCATTTTTGCGCGCTGGTCGAAGTCTCGTGGCCCTCTGTCAGAATCCAGAGTTTCAAGAAGATCGGAGGGGGTCAAAATTTCGGCCAAAAACGACAGTGTTACCCCTTATGTTTTTTTTTCAGGTCAAAACTTTGACATCCGATATCTCGGCTCTGGAAGGGTCTAGAGCCTCCATTTTTGCGCGCTGGTCGAAGTCTCGTGGCCCTCTGTCAGAATCCAGAGTTTCAAGAAGATCGGAGGGGGTCAAAATTTCGGCCAAAAACGACAGTGTTACCCCTTATGTTTTTTTTTCAGGTCAAAACTTTGACATCCGATATCTCGGCTCTGGAAGGGTCTAGAGCCTCCATTTTTGCGCGCTGGTCGAAGTCTCGTGGCCCTCTGTCAGAATCCAGAGTTTCAAGAAGATCGGAGGGGGTCAAAATTTCGGCCAAAAACGACAGTGTTACCCCTTATGTTTTTTTTTCAGGTCAAAACTTTGACATCCGATATCTCGGCTCTGGAAGGGTCTAGAGCCTCCATTTTTGCGCGCTGGTCGAAGTCTCGTGGCCCTCTGTCAGAATCCAGAGTTTCAAGAAGATCGGAGGGGGTCAAAATTTCGGCCAAAAACGACAGTGTTACCCCTTATGTTTTTTTTTCAGGTCAAAACTTTGACATCCGATATCTCGGCTCTGGAAGGGTCTAGAGCCTCCATTTTTGCGCGCTGGTCGAAGTCTCGTGGCCCTCTGTCAGAATCCAGAGTTTCAAGAAGATCGGAGGGGGTCAAAATTTCGGCCAAAAACGACAGTGTTACCCCTTATGTTTTTTTTTCAGGTCAAAACTTTGACATCCGATATCTCGGCTCTGGAAGGGTCTAGAGCCTCCATTTTTGCGCGCTGGTCGAAGTCTCGTGGCCCTCTGTCAGAATCCAGAGTTTCAAGAAGATCGGAGGGGGTCAAAATTTCGGCCAAAAACGACAGTGTTACCCCTTATGTTTTTTTTTCAGGTCAAAACTTTGACATCCGATATCTCGGCTCTGGAAGGGTCTAGAGCCTCCATTTTTGCGCGCTGGTCGAAGTCTCGTGGCCCTCTGTCAGAATCCAGAGTTTCAAGAAGATCGGAGGGGGTCAAAATTTCGGCCAAAAACGACAGTGTTACCCCTTATGTTTTTTTTTCAGGTCAAAACTTTGACATCCGATATCTCGGCTCTGGAAGGGTCTAGAGCCTCCATTTTTGCGCGCTGGTCGAAGTCTCGTGGCCCTCTGTCAGAATCCAGAGTTTCAAGAAGATCGGAGGGGGTCAAAATTTCGGCCAAAAACGACAGTGTTACCCCTTATGTTTTTTTTTCAGGTCAAAACTTTGACATCCGATATCTCGGCTCTGGAAGGGTCTAGAGCCTCCATTTTTGCGCGCTGGTCGAAGTCTCGTGGCCCTCTGTCAGAATCCAGAGTTTCAAGAAGATCGGAGGGGGTCAAAATTTCGGCCAAAAACGACAGTGTTACCCCTTATGTTTTTTTTTCAGGTCAAAACTTTGACATCCGATATCTCGGCTCTGGAAGGGTCTAGAGCCTCCATTTTTGCGCGCTGGTCGAAGTCTCGTGGCCCTCTGTCAGAATCCAGAGTTTCAAGAAGATCGGAGGGGGTCAAAATTTCGGCCAAAAACGACAGTGTTACCCCTTATGTTTTTTTTTCAGGTCAAAACTTTGACATCCGATATCTCGGCTCTGGAAGGGTCTA